>PVKP010033186.1:0-25237 GCA_004027715.1 Plecturocebus donacophilus | reverse complement strand
AGCCTGAACAGGGCACAGAGCCTAAACCGGGCACAGAGCCGGAACAGGGCGCAGAGCCTGACCGGGCACAGAGCCTGCACAGGGCACAGAGCCTGAACAGGGCACAGAGCCTAAACCGGGCACAGAGCCTAAAACAGGGCACAGAGCCTGAACCGGGCACAGAGACTGAGCCGGGCACAGAGCCTAAACAGGACACAGAGCCTGAACAGAACACAGAGGCTGAACAGGGCACAGAGCCGGAACCAGGCACAGAGCCTGAACCGGGCACAGCTCTGAACAGGGCACAGAGCCTAAACCGGGTACAGCCCTGAACAGGGCACAGAGCCTGAGCCAGGCACAGAGTCTGAACAGGGCACAGAGCCTGAACTGGGCACAGAGCCTGACAGAGCCTGAACCGGGCACAGAGCCTCAACAGGGCACAGAGCCTGAACCGGGCACAGAGCCTAAAACAGGGCACAGAGCTCAAACAGGGCACAGAGCTCGAACAGGGCACGGAGCCTGAACAGGGCACAGAACCTGAACAGGGCACAGAGCCTGAACAGGGCACGGAGCCTGAACAGGGCACGGAGCCTGAACAGGGCACAGAGCCTAAACAGGGCACAGAGCCTGAACAGGACAGGGGCTGCTGGTAGAAGGTGGTGGAACCTCCATTCTCTCGGGGGTGCATTTTGCCCACAGTTCAATCATTAAAGCCCCTAGCCATCAACAATGGTCCTATCCATGGCAGAGCAGGCCAGGCCAGCCCATAAATCTGTTTGCAGGAAGATTCTTGTGGGTGGGAATCCCTTGGTCTTAGGAATGAGTCAGAGGAGCAGACCCCAGGGAGGCCTTGGGGTCATGGACAGACCTGCTGTTCAAGAGAGGGGTGGCCACTCTGCCCAAATTCCCTCAAGGACCACCCCTCACTCGGCATCCTCTCCCCTCCCCATCTGGTCCCCACAGACCTCTGGCCTCTGCTCCTGCCACACCCTTCCCTTCAGCCACATCGGCCATAAGCAAGGCCTTGCAGCCCTCCCTGCGGCCAGAAACACCTTTCCCCTATGCCACTTGTCCGAATCCACCCTTCCATTAGTTGCAGGCAGAGTGCCCAGGCTGAGGCTGCAGCCGCGAGGGGGCACTGTTGCCCCACAGCTGAGTCAGAACTCATCCACAAAGCTGGAAGGCGCTCCTGTCCCACCAGCTCAGAGGAGCAGGTGAGGAGAATGCTATCTCACGAAGCCATGGAAACTAAGCGGGAAACGAAACAAGGAGGACTTCAGGGGCCCCATCCCACACCTAGGACCTGCTGGGGCCGCTCTCACACCTCCTGCGATGGGTGCTCACTGCCTCCAGCCAGGCTGCCCAGCTCTTCGTGGGAAAAGTGCTGCCTGGAGAAAGGGCTTTGCAATGGTCCAGATTATTTTGCAGAAGCCATAAGGTCCTATGGGGCCACAGGGTCTTCCAAACGAAAAAAGTTTAGAAGAACAGATTTAGCTTGGGAACCATGAGAAAGAAGCAGCTTGGGGTTTCCAGAGAAGCCCAAAACTAAAAGTGCACGTGACATTCCCCAGTGTTGACATGTTGGCTCAAAACTTTTCTAAATATTGTGCCCAAGCCAAGCAGTGACCCACCTGAGCCTGCAGCCCACAGGATGGGATGCTGGCTTCGGGTGTAGCTCAGTGACTCAGAGAAAGCGGAACCCTTAGCACCCATGTGGAGCACAGCCAGCAAGCAAGCCCGGCACGCCCCTCCACTTGGCACATATCAGGAAGTGGGAGAATTGACGAGGATGCACAGGCTTTCTGGAGGGCAGCCTGATAAAATGGGGCCAAAACTGGATCATACACCCTATGATCAGCAGTTCACCCTTGGTTGCATGTCCAGGAAAGTCCACAAATGAGCCCCCTTCACTGCCGCAGAGTCTGTGGGGTGTGTACCTGGGAGCAGCCCGGACACGTGACCCCGGGGAAAGTGTGGGGTGCCCCTCAGAGGACTCCGTAGCACGTGGCAGCAACAGACAAGACGTGCAGCAACAGCAAGGAACACTCAACACAGCCGGCTATACAATCAGGGAGCCGAGTGGCATCCATAACACCGCGCTGCAAAGCAACTGCAAATATGTTCGCCCAAGAGTGGCAAGTGGGGAGGAAGAGAAACTTCACGGTGGAGAGAGCGACCAGCACCTCAGCCCGGTGGGCAAGGCCAGCATCACAGGGCGTGCGTCATGCTGACAGCAGGTGCCCTCCATCTGATGTGCTGATCAGGGCACGTACCTCTGTGATCTTCCTCCCCAGACACTCAATCCCAGTCTCATCATGGGAAAAGCGTCAGACAAACCCAGCGGCGGGCATCCTACCATGTATCCAGCTTGGCTCTTGTCCTGGTTTTGTACAGTGGGTCAGGCCTGGCTCTTGTCTTGATTTTGGCTTGACAGTCCCTCCTCAACTGTCAAGGTCGTCAAAACCAAGACAAGCGCCAGGCACAGCGGCACGTACCCAGCACTTTGGGAGGCTAAAGTGAGAAGATTGCTTGAGACCTGGAGTTCAAGACCAGCCTCGGCAACATAGCCAGACCCCCCACCTCAAAACAAAAACAAAATCCCAAAGCTAGTCTAAGAAACCGTAATGTGGAGACGACTTCACGATTCCAAACGAGGTGCTGGGTTCGTTTCTCTGGGACCGATAGGGCACTGAATTTAGGCCCAGTGAAGGAGCCGCCCCGGGGAAATCAAGACGCGGGGAGGGGCACATCCCCACCTGAAACGTGCAACCGGCTGGGAGGGTCAGCCGACTTAACCCCTTCGGTGCTCCGTTTCGATTTCTGTGCTTACCTCATCAAACCTGCAACGAGATCCCTGCCAGACGGTGGGGCACTGTGGGTAGTCCCTGCAAATCTGAGCAGCAGCCACTGTCGGCTCGGCATGTTGTCGCAGGGACCTGGGGGGGAGTTTGGACTAACGCCAGCGGGACACACCGTCCCACAGAGGGAGGCAGAGTTAAAAGCAGGGAAACAGACCTTAAGGCCTGGCAGGCCCCACCTCCGCAGAACTCAAACTGAAGCCCTTGCTAGAGAGCTCGACAGCAAATACACCAGCTCGACCCCAACCAGGAAGATCAAGGGCTCTGGGAGAGACGCCATTGGGAAGGCGGGGCAATCTCACCTGCAAACAAACTCCAGGAAGGACCACCCACCCAACAACCTGACCCCAACCCGAGAGAGCCCAGCAACGCCCTCTACAGGCCAAAAAAGATACAGCTCCAACCTCAACAGAAAAAAAAAGTCCACTCAGAGACTCCTCCTGAAATCGCCAACTTCAAAGATTAAAGAGAGATAAATCCACAGAGATGGGGAAAAAAACAGCGCAAAAAGGATGGACGCATCAAAGAACAAGACACCTCTTCTTCTCCCAGGGATCACAACTCCTCACCATCAAGGGAACACAAAAAGAGAATGAATCTGACGAATTGACAGAAGCAAGCTTCAGAAGGTGGCTAATAACAAACTTCTCTGAGTTAAAAGACCATGTTCTTACCCAATGCAAAGAAACTAAGAACCTTGAAAAAAGTTTAAACGAAATGCTAACTATAATAACCAGCTTAGAGAAGAACAGAAACGACATGATAGAGCTGAAAAATACAGCACAAGAACTTCATGAGGCATACACAAGTTTCAACAGCCGAATCAATCAAGCAGAAGAAAGGAGGATATTAGAGATAGAAGATCAAATCAATAAAATAAAACGAGAAGGCAAGACTAGAGAAAAAAGAGTGAAGAGAAATGAACAAAGCCTCCAAGAACTATGGGATTATGTGAAAAAAACTAAACTACGCTTGATCAGTATACCTGAATGTGATGGGGAGAATGAATCCAAGTTGGAAAACACTCTTCAAGATATTATCCAATAGAACTTTCCCAACCTAACAAGGCAGGTCAACATTCAAATCCAGGAAATACAGAGAACACCACAAAGATATTCCTCAAGAAGAGCAACCCCAAGGCACATAGTTGTCAAATTCACCAGGGTTGAAATGAAGGAAAAAATCCTAAGGGCAGCGAGAGAGAAAGGTCGAGTCACCCACAAAGGAAAGACCATCAGACTCACAGCAGATCTTTCAGCAGAAACCCTGCAAGCTAGAAGGGAGTGGGGGCCAATATTCAACATCCTTAAAGAAAAGAATTTTCAACCCAGAATTTCATCTCCAGCCAAACTAAGCTTCATAAGCGAAGGAGAAATAAAATCTTTTATGGACAAGCAATTGCTGAGATATTTCGTCACTATAAGACCTTCCTTACAGGAGCCACTGAAGGAAGTACTAAACAGGGAAAGGAACAACCAGTACCAGCCACTGCAAAAACATATCAAATGGTAAAAAATAATGATGCAATTAAGGAGCCATGTCAATTAATGGGCAAAATAACCAGCCAGTAACAAAATGGCAGGATCAAATTCAAACATAACAATATTAACGTTGAATGTAAATGGCCTAAACACCCCAATCAAAAGACACAGACTGGCAAACTGGATAAAAAATCGAGACTCATCAGTGTGCTGTATTCAGGAGACCCATCTCCCATGCAAAGACTCACATAGACTCAAAATAAAGGGATGGAAGAAGATTTACCAAGCAAATGGAGAGCAAAAAAAAAAGCAGGGGTAGCAATCCTAGTATCTGATAAAATGGACTTTAAACCAGCAAAGATCAAAAGAGACAAAGAAGGGCATTACACAATGGTAAAAGGATCAATGCAACAGGAGCTAACAATCCTAAATATATATGCACCCAATGCAGGAGTACCTAGATACATAAAGCAAGTTCTTAAAGACCTACGAAGAGACTTAGACTCCCACACAATAATAGTGGGAGACTTTAACACTCCACTATCAATATTAGACAGGTCAATGAGACAGAAAGTCAGCAAGATATCCAGGACCTGAATGCAGATTTAGACCAAGCGGACCTAATAGACATTTACAGGACACTCCACCCCAAATCCACAGCATACACATTCTTCTCAGCACCACATTGCACTTACTCCAATTGACAACAGAATTGGAAATAAATCACTCCTCAGCAAATACAAAAGAATGGAAATCATAACAAACACTCTCTCGGACCACAGCACAATCAAATTAGAACTCAGGATTAAGAAAAGCACTCAAAACTGCACAATCACATGGAAACTGAACAACTTGCTCCTGAATGACGAATGGATAAACAATGAAATGAAGGCAGAAATAAAAATGTTCTTTGAAACCAATGAAAATGAAGACACAATGTACGAGATCCTATGGAACACATTTAAAGCAGTGTCTAGAGGGAAATTTTTAGCAATAAATGCCCACATAAGAAACAAGGAAGAATCTAAAATCAACACCCTATCATCAAAATTCAAAGAGCTAGAGAAGCAAGATCAAAAACACTCAAAAGCAAGCAGAAGACAAGAAATAACTAAGATCAGAGCAGAACTGAAGTAGATAGAGACACGAAAAACCCTTCAAAATATCCATAAATCCAGGAGCTGGTTTTTTGAAAAGATCAACAAAATAGACCACTAACTAAACTAATAAAAAAGAAAAGAGGGAAGAATCGAATAGATGCAATAAAAAACAATAAAGGGGAGATCACCACCAATTCCTCAGAAATACAAACTATCATCAGAGATTACTACAAACAACTCTATGCACATAAACCAGTAAATGTGGAAGAAATGGATAAATTCCTGGACACTTGCACACTCCCAAGACTAAGCCAAAAAGAAGTTGAAAGCCTGAATGGGCCAAAAACAAGGGCTGAAGTTGAGGCAGCAATTAATAGCCTACCAACCAAAAAAAGCCCAGGTACAGATGGGTTCACAGCCAAATTCTACCAGACGTACAAAGAGGAGCTGGTACCATTCCATCTGAAATTATTCCAAACAATCCAAAAAGAGGGAATCCTTCCCAAATCATTTTATGAGACCAACATCATCCTGATACCAAAATCTGGCAGAGACGCAACTAAAAAAGAAAACTTCAGGCCAATATCCATGATGAACATAGATGCAAAAATCTTCAATAAAATACTGGCAAACCAAATCCAACAGCACATCAAAAAGCTTATCCTCCACAATCAAGTAGGCTTCATCCCAGGGATGCAAGGCTGGTTCAACATACACAAATCTATAAACGTAATTCACCACATAAACAGAACCAAAGACAAAAACAACATGATTATCTTAATAGATGCAGAGAAGGCCTTTGACAAAATTCAACAGCCCTTTCTTCTAAAAACTCTCAATAAACTAAGTATAGATGGAACATATCTCAAAACAATAAAAGCTACTTAGGACAAACCCACAGCCAATATCATACTGAATGGGCAAAAATTAGAAGCATTCCCTTTAAAAACTGGCACTAGACAAGGATGCCCTCTGTCACCACTCCTATTCAATATAGTATTGGAAGTTCTAGCCAGAGCAATCAGACAAGAAAAAGAAATAAAGGGCATTCAATTAGGAAAAGAAGTCAAATTGTCCCTATTTGCAGATGACATGATTGTATATTTAGAAGACCCCATCATCTCAGCCCAAAACCTCCTTAAGCTGATAAGCAACTTCGGCAAAGTCTCAGGATACAAAATCAGTGTGCAGAAATCACAAGCATTCCTATACACCAATAACAGACAAACAGAGAGCCAAATCATGAGCAAACTCCCATTTACAATTGCTACAAAGAGAATAAAATACCTAGAAATACAACTAACAAAGGAAGTAAAGGACCTCTTCAAGGAGAACTACAAACCACTGATCAAGGAAATAAGAGAGGACACAAACAGATGGAGAAACATTTCATGCTCATGGTTAGGAAGAATCAATATCATGAAAATGGCCATACTGCCCAAGGTAATTTATAGATTCAAAGCTATCCCCATCAAGCTACCATTGACCTTCTTCACAGAACTGGGAAAAAAACCACTTTAAACTTCATATGGAACCAAAAGAGAGCTCACATAGCCAAGACAATCCTAAGCATAAAGAACAGAGCTGGAGGCATCACGCTACCTGACATCAGACTATACTACAAGTCTACAGTAATCAAAACAGCATGGTACTGGTACCAAAACAGAGATATAGACCAATGGAACAGAACAGAGGCCTTGGAAGCAACGCCACACATCTATAACCATCTGATCTTTGACAAACCAGGCAAAAACAAGCCATAGGGAAAGGACTCCCTGTTTAACAAATGGTGTTGGGAAAACTGGCTAGCCATATGCAGGAAGCTGAAACTGGACCCCTTCCTTACACCCTACATAAAAATTAACTCCAGATGGATTAAAGATTTAAATATAAGAACTAACACCATAAAAACCCTAGAAGAAAACCTAGGCAAAACCATCCAGGACGTAGGCATAGGCAAAGACTTCATGACTAAAATACCAAAAGCACTGGCAACAAAAGCCAAAATAGACAAATGGGATCTAATTAAACTCCAGAGCTTCTGCACAGCAAAAGAAACAATCATTAGAGTGAACTGGCAACCAACAGAATGGGAAAAAATTTTTTGCAATCTACCCATCTGACAAAGGACTTATATCCAAAATCTACAGAGAACTAAAACAGATTTACAAGAAAAAAAACAAACAAACCCATTCAAAACTGGGGAAAGGATATGAACAGATGCTTTTCAATAGAAGACATACGTGAGGCCAACAAACATATGAAAAAATGCTCATCATCACTGGTCATTAAAGAAATGCAAATCAAAACTACATTGAGATACCATCTCATGCCAGTTAGACTGGCGATCATTAAAAAATCTGGAGACAACAGATGCTGGAGAGGATGTGGAGAAACAGGAACACTTTTACACTGTTGGTGGGAGTGTAAACTAGTTCAACCATTGTGGAAGACAGTGTGGTGATTCCTCAAAGACCTAGAAATAGAAATTCCATTTGACCCAGCAATCCCATTACTGGGTATATATCCAAAGGATTATAAATCTTTCTATCATAAAGACACATGCACATATATGTTCATTGTGGCGCTGTTTATGATAGCAAAGACCTGGAACCAACCCAAATGCCCATCAATGATGGACTGGACAAAAAAATGTGGCACATATACACCATGGAATACTATGCAGCCATAAAAAACAATGAGTTCATGTCCTTTGTAGAGACATGGATGAACCTAGAAACCATCATTCTCAGCAGACTGACACAAGAACAGAAAACCAAACACTGCATGGTTTCACTCATAGGTGGGTGAGAACAATGAGAACACTTGGGCACAGGGAAGGGAACAACACTCACAGGGCTAGGTGGGGGAGTGGAAGGGAAGAGAGGAACAGCAGGGGGCAGGCAGGGAGGAGGGGGAGGGATAACACCAGGAGAAATGCCTGAGGTAGGCAATGGGACAGCAGGGGAGAGATGGAGACAGCAAACCACCATAGCATGTATGTACTTATGCAACAATCCTTCAGGATGCAGGACGTGCACATATACCCAGAGCCCAAATACAATAAAGAAAGAAAGAAAGAAAGAAAGAAACTGTAATGTGTATCCCAGAGGAGATCCTGGGACAGAAAAAAAGGACATTAAATAAAAGCAAAGGAAAGCTAAATAATGTATGGACTTTAGTTAAGAATATATCAGTATTGATTGATACACATCTCACTGTGGGTATATGGTAACGTAAGGTGTTAGCAGTGGAGGGAATTAGGTGGAGAACCCTCAGGAGCTGTCTG
Organism: Plecturocebus donacophilus; assembly: GCA_004027715.1. NCBI lineage: Eukaryota > Metazoa > Chordata > Mammalia > Primates > Pitheciidae > Plecturocebus > Plecturocebus donacophilus. Next base: position 16,530 of record PVKP010033186.1, on the reverse strand, counting down.
TACTAGCTTTGCACCTTTTCTAGAAATCAAAGACTATTCTAAAACTAAACCTTTATTTTAAAAAATACATACCCAGGCTGGGCGTGGTGACTCACACCTGTAATCCAAGCACTTTGGGAGACCAAGGCAGACAGATCACCTGAGGTCGGGAGTTCGAGACCAGCCTGACCAACATGGACAAACCCCATCTCTACTAAAAATAAAAAATTAGCTGGGCATGGTGGTTCATGCCTGTAATCCCATCTACTCGGGAGGCTGAGGCAGGAGAATCACTTGAACCCAGGAAGGGGGAGGCTGTGGTGAGCTGAGATCATGCCATTGCACTCCAGCCTGGACAACAAGAGTGAAACTCCATCTCAAAAAAAAAAAAAAAAAAAACCTACCTGCTCACCACACCACAGTATTCCATTTTCTAAACCAACTTTCAGCACAGAGATACACAATGAAGATGTTAGGATGGAAACCTGGGGAGCAGGGATGGGGATATTAACACAGCCCTCAGGGACAGTGGCGTGTATAGCTGCCAGCCCTCACCCCCAGCTCCCCAAAACCAACCCAACAAGAAGGCCAGGGGCCCCAGGCACTCCCCACATGCCCTCTGTGTGTCCTGATAGTGGGGCAGCTGTACAGACCTGCCCATCATGGTGTGCCTAGCTCGAGCTGGTCCCAGGCTGACCATGCCCAGAGAGGACAGGCAAGCTGGCCCAGGCACAGGACCCACAGGCAGCAGAGAGGCCCTGACAGGGGAGGCCAGCGGGTGGGCTGGGTGCTGCCCAGACCATGTGGGACTACCACATGTGAGTGTGTGTGGGGCCTGGGTGGGGCTGTGCTCCATTCCACACCCTCCTCCTCCTGCAGGAGGGCAGAGAGAATGAACATGGGTGTGAATGTTGCTGCTCTGGCTGAGATGGGTCCAGCAGGGTTGTACAGTCTGAGATGGGTGAGTCACCGGCTTGTCCTTAAGAGAGGGGCCCAGGCATGAGACACAGCCCAAGTGATAAAACTGGCATCCCAGGACCCCATACCACAGCGTCCCAATATCCCCAGAGGGATCAACTCTAGCAGGGCCTCCCCTGTAATCCGTTCTCCAGACTACAGCCAGAGCGGTGTGGTGAAATGCAGGTCGGAGGCTGTCACCGCTGCCCCTGCTTCAGCTGCTCCCAGTGCCCTGGGGATTTGCTCAGAGCCCTAGTGGAGGCTCGTGGTGTCTTGCCGACCCTGCCCCACACACCCCTCCACCCTTGTTCCTCATCGAGTCCTTCCAGGCAGATCAGGCTTCTCCACTTCAGAAACTTTGCACATGCTGTTCCCTTGGGCTGGCGTGCTCTTCCCCACTTTTCACTGCATTCGGTTGGACTTTTCCTATTACATTCAACAGAAAATTCACAGTCAGGTCTTCGGCCTGCCACTCAGCTCTGCCTGCCCTTCCCCTTCAGGAGACAGGTGTCGCTTTGTGAGCTGCCCTAGGCCCTCTGCCTCCCGCTTAGCCACCAACCTCCTACTGACAGCTCAGACTCTCTCATCCCTCTGCAGGGCAGCACAACTCCCCAGTCCCTGGCCAATTTCACTGTCTGTAGTCATCATTCCCTCACATTTTTCCAATGCCTGCATTGGCATTTCCGGCCACAGCATTCCCTCCACCAGCATTCCCTGTGCGTGTTCCCAGGCCACCATTGGTGCCATCTTTAGCAATTGTGCTGCCACTTTGTGCTGGGGAATATCTGTGCCCCAACTGCCAACGAGCTCCAGTAAAAACTCCAGGTACCAATGGCTCAAATAAACTTCCTTGGTTGGTCATCCTCCTGCGTATTTTCATACATCATGTCTGAGGAGGCCACACTATCTGGGACAACCAGAAACCCCATGTTTGGACCCTTCCTGGACTCTGCCCTCTGTGTCTCTCCCCTTGGCTGGCTTGGATCTGTATCCTTTTGCTAGAATAAAATTGTAATAAGTATAGCACTTTTGCTTCTTTGCATCATTCTAGTGAATTATTGTACCTTAGGATGGTTACGGGGACCTCTGAATATGTCGCCAACTGGTCTGAAGGGAGAGTGATCCTGGAAACACCCCCACTTTCGGCTGGTGCCTGAAGTGAGGGCAGTCTGGTGGGGACAGCTTCCTTAAACTATCATTTGCTGAACTCCTTACAGTTGGTGTTAGAAGTGGGGCTTTCTAGACCAACCCTGACTCACTGGAACATGTGGTTTGGGAAGAGCAGAGGTAAAAGGGTGGGAGCCAAGGGAACTTTGATTCCTGGTGGCGGCTATGTTGCAATCAACTTTTTATCTTTTTTTTTAAAAATACATTTGCAAGTAGCACCAATGCGATCAATTTTTTTAAGGTAAAAGTTACCAATGGAATTTCGACATGATGGATCCAACTCCTAAGCAGTTGGCTCTCTAGAGTATAAGGAAATGCAAAGAAACAACAAAAAAGGAAAAGGTAAAATCCTTTGGTTATTGTTATCTGCAACGGTTAAAAGGTTAGTAAGGGCGAGTGTGGGATGGGACCCTCGCTTAAGGTTCTGGTCAGCCTGGACCACAGCCTCTAGCCTGAGGCCCTACCCAAGGAATGTGTGGGGCAGATTCTGATGCTAGGTCACGGTACAGCCAGTTGGCCCAAGATGCAGCTACTGGCCTCAGAGCCTCCTACGAGGGGAAAGTGTGCGGAGACAGCAGATAGCAAAGGCTTTTCATGAAAGCATGGACGAAACAAAGGGGTAGGACCGAGGAGACAGTCAAGGGACTCATCCCAGCAGAGTGCAAGCTTTTAAACGGTTGTCAAGAAGATGAATGAAGTGGATATTGATGGGGAAAAAACAACGGTCTCAATGCAGAAGCTGGTCCACTCACAGAAGTGGGAGGAGTGTGCCAGCCACCCAATGTGGAAAGACCCTAGAACAGCTGTGTTATTCATTCTAGTTTGGAGGATTTTTAAAAGCTGGGAGGCCTACAATGACAGTGAGAATTCTGATCTCTAGTTGCCTGAGGCAGTGGTCTCACAATCTAACCAGGAAAAGGCCTGAGTCCCTCGGCCCACCCCCAGCTGGGGACCCAAAGCCGTAGGCACACGGCGGGGGGAGGACAGACTCTGCCTATGGGACTTCCTGCCCTGTGATTCCAAACCCCATCAGTGAAATCTGAATGGAGGTTCTCACTCAATGGGGAACATGTAGAAATGTGATGGTTGATGGAATTAAGGTGGATACTTAGGTGAAAACTGGAATGTTGGAACAAACTCTGTGAAGTGGCTGCACCTGCTTTATCCGAGCATATGCTGGGGATGGAGACGGTGTGGCTGGGAATCCTTTTCCCACCGATTGCTGTAAAATAGAAGGCAGGTAAACCTGCCCTTCAGGCAATAGTGATTGAGGACCATCATCTGGTCAGTTGATTCAGATTTTCGGAGGTTCACACTCCATGTCCAGGAATATTGCAACTCCTTCCCATAAAACTATCCCCAAAAGCCCCAGAGTCCTTACACAGACAGGGCTTTATGGCAAAAGCCTGTTAGTGCCACCCAGGGGTGACCACAGGGATCTGGGACTAGAAAATTTGTTTGAGAGACAATGATTGGACTTTGAGGCCACCCTTACTTACGACTAAAGGTGGCTATAAAATAATCTCAAAATCTGAAATACACATAATGTTCTAGACAATGTCAAAACAATGTTTAAGGGGGAGGGCAGCCCCCAGAGGTTTTTGTTTTGTTTGTTTTGCTTTTGAGACAAAGTCTGGATCTATCACCAGGCTGGAGTGCAGTGACACCATCTCAGCTCAATACAACCTCCACTTCTTGGGTTCAAGCCATCCTCCCATATCAGCCTCCTGAGTAGCTGGGACTACAGGCATGGGCTACCATGCCTGGCTAATTTTTGTATTTCTGTAGAAATGGGGTTTTGCCATATTGCCCAGGTCTCAAACGCCTGAGCTCAGGCGATCCACCCACTTTGGTTACAGGTGTGAGCCACCACACCCAGACCCAGAGTTTCTTAATAAAATGGAAATGGTTTGTGCAGGAATGTGCTACTCGGGGATGCAAAGAAGTACTTGGCATAGTCACGAGCAGGCAGGCTTTCCCCTAGGACAACTTTGGAACCACCTGAGGAGCTGCCAGATCCCTTCTGGTCTCAGAGCCTCAGTTTCCCAGGTTCCTTCAGGCACCTGCCCAGGTCTACTGCCTGACCTGACAGCTCAGCAACAGGAGCCAGGACAAGTTCTGGATGACATCCAAGTGACAGACCAGCAGCGAAGGTCCCCATCTGGGGAAGGCGGAGGAAGGGGGTAGGAGAATGGAGGGAAAGCAGGAGTGATAAAAGCAGAATAAAGGGCCCGAGGAGTGTCTGCTCACACTGCGGGGCTCTCACCCCAAGGTGACTCCCGGTGCAGAGCTTGGTATTCGAGAAGGACATCAAGGTCTTGATCAATGAACTGACATGCTAGCCAGGCCACGGAACCCTGCGACAGCTGGCCAGGCCACAGAACACTGTCAAACTCAAAATGCTTTACAAAAGTAAAGGGACCAAGAGGTGTTTTCCTCTGTTTTTATAACCCTTCATACTAGTTGAGCTTTTTTTTTTACAATGTACATATACTACTTTATAATTAAACAAAAAACTTTAAAATGATTTTTTTAAAAAAAGAAAAGAATCACAGTGGAACATGAAATGGAATGTCAACTTTGGGGGCAGGTCATCTAGGGGAGTCCAAGAACCCCAACGTGGTTGCGTGTCTCCGGTCCTCAGGTCATCGCCCGGCCTCACCCACAGGGCACCTGCCACCGCTGTGGCCCACCCCACCACTTAGTGCCTGCATGAGAATGCCCCGCCTGCCGTGGAACTTCCTCCTGTGGGGCAGAGGAGGCGTCCAGAAGGCCACAGGAATCAAGTCAGCAAAATTAAGTTAATTTACAAAGTTATAGTAAAAACCACAATAGTAACCCAGTCCCTCCCACACAGTGTGAGCCCCAGGCTGCACCGCCCCCGCAAGTGGCCCGTGCTGGCACCTCACACACCAAAGGCAGTGAAGAAGATGTGCATCTTGGCCAGGAAGGTGGTGATGGAGCCCTGTCGCCAGAGCTTCATCTCCACGTCCAGGGCAAAGTCCCGGGGCTCCAGCACCGCCCGCTGCAGGTAGACCACGCCCGTGTAGGGGGTGAGCCTACGCGTGCCAAAGTAGCCCTCCTCGTTGCCCCTGATGATGGTCAGGGCGATGGTGTCCCCTGTGAAGGCTGGTGCGGGGCCAATGCGGAAGATGTGCGTGGGTACCAGGAGGTTCGTCTGGAAGTCAAGCTGGTAGTGCGTGATGGTGGCCGGCGAGTTATGGCACTCCATGAAGTCATGGCACGTGGTGCGCTCGCACTTCCTGCAGGGAGGGTGGGCTGGGTCACCCACTGCTCACCCACCCACCCCCACCCCAGACAGGGACACAGACATGGCACAGCTCAGCAGCAGGATCAAGGGCCAGCTCTCCCCCTAGTGGCCTGGAAGCCTCAGGTAAGTCCCCTTATTTCTCCTGTGTCTGTTTCCTCGCCTGTGAGAGGTTAATAAAAGCTTCATGGGCTCACTGGAATGGGGTGAGGTTATGTATACAAAGCTTAGCATGGCACCGGTCGGGCTCATTAGCAGCTCTTACCCTCCCCATGCTCCTTTCTTCCTCCCTCCTGCCATCCTCCCATTCTTTCTTTCTCCTTCTTTTTCCTTCTTCCCTTCCTCCTCCCTTCTCCCTTCTTCCCAGGGCACCCAGGGTCCCTCCCAAGTGCCGGGCCATGTGGCTGGTGGCGGAGTAGCAGTCTGTCAGTTCTGAGGTTAAGTGAGGTTAAGCGGCTGTCACTCATGCTCCTGATGCCGAGGTGGGGAGTGGCATGTCACAAGCAGCCTCCTGGAGGAGCTCACGCGGTGTGGAGCTGAGGCCTCCTGCCCAGAGCCCCATGAGTGGTGGCAGGACCGTGCAGCCCCAGCGGGCAGCCCCTGAAACCCTGAGCCAGACCACCTAGCTACCCCGCTCCCGGGCTCCTGGCCCTTAGACACTGTGTGACAGAGAAATGATGTGTTGTATTATGGTGCTCAATGTTGGTTGGGATAACTGGTCACACAGCAGTAACTACTATGTATGTGTGTGAGGAAGAGGGCTGAGTGTTTTCCGTGAGTCTTTTCCCCTTCTTTAAACCCTGAACTCTCTGCAAGGCACTTATATTTGTTTTGGTCACCAATCCCACAGACCCAGCAGTCATGGGCTGGGAAGAGAAGGAGATGGTCGAGGCAGGCGCCCATCTCTCAGCCTCTCCCCTGGGTAGTACGGGACCAGGGCAGGCTCCCTGGGCCGGGGGCTGGGGTGGGGCACTCACGTGTTGGAGACTCGGACGTAGTTGGGAGGACAATCGAAGCGCAGGCAGCGGAAGCTGCCCGGGATGTTGTGGCAGGTCTCAGCCTCAGAACAGTTGTGGGTTCCCAGTGCACACTCATCCAGGTCTAGGGGAGAAGAGTGGCAGTGGCAGAGTCATCACAGCTGGGGGGCCCAGCCTGAACCTCCCCAGCCTGCCTGAGAGGCCTGGGCCCCACAGCAGCTGGACCTGTGAGAACAGCCCGTGTGCCTCCCTGGACACACATGCCCCATCTCACTTGCTCGGCACCCACAACAAGGGGGCCTTGCTCTAAAGTGTCAATCACCTCATGTCACATCCTCCAGTGGTTTCTCACACTCCAGAATAAAGCCTAAGTCCCCGCCTTGGATATCAAGCCACACAGCACAAGGCCTCTCTGGCCTTTCTAAGCTTCTCTTCCACAGAGGCCACAGTCCTGCTGGGCATCCTTGGGCTTCCCCAGTAGCCTGACCCTTAATCTACTCCAGGGCCTTTGCTGCCGCCAGAATGCTTTCCCCAGCTTTTCCTACTGCTGGCTCCTTCTCATCTTTTAACTCTCGGACCTTGAGGTACCCCCTCCAGGACGACCTCTCTGACTCTACAGTGGTCCTCCTTCACCCTCCATCCCACCCATTTCATCCTCCTGTGGCTCGTCGTGCTCTGCAACACACCTAGGCTGTTTTGTATGGCTGCATGTTTTGTATGTTTCCACCGTGCCCCCTCAACCTGGGCTCCAGGAGGGCAGGGGTATTTGTTCTTCTCATTCCCGCGGTGTCCCCAGCGCCCATGGAGCGCCCATGGAGCGGCATGCAACACGTCTTGCTGGACGGAAGTGTAAGGCCCATCACTTGCAAGTACAGACTCCGAGGCACAGAGCTATGAGTGAACGTCCCCCATGAGCCACAGATGTGCTGATGCTTCCTGTACGTTCAGAAGGAACTCCAGCAGGCACAAAGGCTCAGCACACACGTGAGCACACGCACACCCACACATGTGCACAGAAACACACGAAGGGCCCATCCGGGACAAAGAAACATATACATAGAAACATCAACAGACATAGGAATAGATATTGTTCACAAAAGCTCAGAGAAGCCGGTGTGTGTGTGTGTGTGTGTGTGTGTGTGTGTGTAACCCACAGACACCCCAGAGGACATAAGGTCTTAGAACTGGGTTCTTGAGAAACTTTCTTTGAGGATGAGCTGCTCAGCCCAGAGAGGGCCATCTCAAGAGGCTTCGGGGAAGTCCCATGGGGTGGAGGCAGGGTCTTCCAGGGGCAACCATGGAGGGCTTCAGTTTTTGTTTTCCAGTCCTCCATATCGAGGATTTTCTCCTCACTCAGTCCTCACACCAGCCCCGTGCAGTGAGGGTCACTGGCTTTCTCAGACAGAGGAGGGCATGGAGGTGCAGAGAGGGGCAAAGCCTTGCTCAGGGTCACACAGCAGTGAGCAGGGCAGCAAGCCAGGTGTGCCTGATGCCAAAATCTGGGATCAGTCATGATGCCAAGCTGACTCCTAACAATAACAACAATATAAGAGTAATAATAACAATAGTCAGCCTGCCTCCAGAGTTTACCGCCTAACATCCCTGCGATGCCTGAGGCACTCTGCACCGACACCAACCCCATGAGGCAGGTGCAGGTGTCCACGAATGTGCCCAGGTCACATGGCTTCCGGGGCAAGGCCAGGACTCACCACCCCAGGCCCACCACTCACTCTGGGCTCTTGGCCACCAGGCTGTCTTGTAGGGGTCAGCTCACATCTGTTTACCTCTCCGGGCCTCACTTCCTTCCCTCTGTAAAATGAGTCCCACGGTGGCACAGGGGTGAGTGGGAGAAAACATGGCAAGAGTCCAGGCAGGGTAGACCCCAACTGGGTGGTCCCAGGCTGCTGATTATTCGCTAATGGACTCCACATGGAGAGGGCCTCCTCTGGCTTTTCCTGTCGTTTTTTTTTTTTTTTTTTTCCAACTGTTGGAGAGGGGCTGGAGGCTAACGGAGACATTGTCCAGGATATTCTTTCCCCCAAGGTCAGCCTCTGCCTCCATTTGAGCCGAGAGACCTCAGGATTTAGCCCAAGCCAGAACAGAACAAGAGGACAACCTCTTAGCTCTGAAGGTCCGTAGCTGCAGAAGTGGCTATGTGGAGTGACCTGGGAAATGGACGAGGCCGGCGAGCTGGCCGCCCCCACTGTGCCCTCGCCCACTATGTGAGTCAGAAGACTCTTCCAGAAGGAAGGTCTGGAGCGGAAGTGAGGGCAGCAGACGTGCGGATGTGGGGCTCTACCTTGCCCCAACCTCCTGGTGTGGGCTGGTGGCGCAGCAGGGGCTTGCAGAGGGGACCTGGCCTCACCAGTTCTTCAACACAGAGCAAGCCGTGGGGGCAGAGGGGCAGCCACTCCAAGAAGAGGATGCAGAGACAGGATGGGAGGCAAGCCCGGTCAAGAGAGAAGCACCAGGGTCAGGTACACCCATGATGGGCATATGCCAAGTCCCAGGGAGCCCTCTCTAGTGGCCAGCCAGGCACATGTGGGCATCCAGGTGGCCCCAAGGTGCTCGATGTGGGTCGGAAAATAAAGGGCCAGAGAGAGTCTGTCCTCAGTGTAGACAGGTTGGCATCCTGAAATTCCTCCAAGAGCTAATGTCACTGCAGGGTGTGACAGGGCTTCCTTGAGTGGCCACACTCGTGTTGTGGCGCCAGGAGGAACGGGGCCGTGGTGTCACATGTGAAATCACAATTCAGAAGGATAAAGTCATATTTCCTGCCAAGCTAAGCACATGGTGAGTAGAATCCTTACCTTTTACAGAGTCCATGTTGATTTTTTTTAAATTAAATAGCAGAGGGCTTTGCAGCCCGCAAGACCTAGGCCAGCTTCTATGGGCCCAGTAGGCCTCCCAGTCAGAGAAGTTGGGTCTTCTCACCGTCTTCTGATTTAACTTAGGATTCTGATATGTTTACATCCACCCACAGTAAGGACTCCTTGAGCACTGGGACTAGGTACACACATAAGGGCTGGAACCTAGGGGTACCTGCCCCATGCTGCGCCACTCTACCCTGCCCGATGCTGCTTTCTGTTCTATGCTAATAGGAGAACACAGACAGCTGGCTAAAGTCTACTGACTTGATCTCAGGATCCACTGACAGGGAGCAACCACCAGCCTGCACCATGCTGGGCTAACTCCAAACTCTTCTGGGTACTAACTCTGACCTCTGGTCCCCAGAACACCAAGACCTGCCTTTGTGAGCCAAGAAGATGCCCAAGGCTGCACCAGGCCCCTGGTCACACCCCAAAGGCTGCACCCGAGGGAACTCCAGATTCTCAGCTCCATGTATGGGGAAGATCTGGCCACTGAAGCCAGGAGGAGGGCAGGTAGTCTGAGTTCTGCAGCACCCAGGGGCGGAGGGGCCGAGGGGCCGAAGGGCTGAGTGGTTGGTTCTCCTGGGGCAAGGGCCCCTTCTGCATCCTGGCCTCTCAACTTGCCCTGGTGACTTATCAGGCCCAGAATCTGGTGGCAAATGGCACTGAACTTAGAATTACGACTCTCTAGCAGAGGAGGAACATTAAATACCACAGAACATGGTCTCTATTCAGGGACACAGTCCCCTCTCTTGCAAATTCGGACAGGTAACTGGCCAGCCCTTGTACATCCTCAATGGCAGGGGAGTGGGAGACCCTCCCATTGTGCAGCCCCTCCCAGCTCTACACAGCTCTGACGAGGAGAAAGCCTTTAGGCATGAGGGCTGGGATCAGCCTCCCCGTGACCCCCTGCCCTACTCCAGGGATCCCACCCTACACTCTGGGTCCACAGACCTGCCTGATCCCAGGTTACACAGACCTGCATAACACTGCAGAGACTCGGAACACTGCCTGGGTTCCCTGCGGCTCTTCTGCAGTCTTCTCACTGGACAAGCCTCCTGCCTCCTTAGAATCACCCCATAGTATCCCTGTTCCACTCTCAGGGTAGGGTCCCAGAGCTGAGCCCAAGCCTAGAAGATTCTAAGCTGGACTGAGCAGCAGCAAGACCGTCACCTTCTTCATTCCAGGCACAACCTCAATTAACGTGGCCACTGGAGGCAGTGGCAATCCTGAATTTCTGCACTGTTTGGGGGGCTCCAAGTGCATGCAAGCCGTGTGTGCTTTTCTGGGTCTGCTTGGAGCCTGCTCGAGGCCCTGGTGGAGGCAGGGTGGGGGGGCCTTACTCACCCTTGCAGGACCTCCCATTGGCAGTCACGGTGTAGCCCCGCTCAGGACATGCACACTGGTAGCTCCCCGGCATGTTGAGGCAGCGGAAGGTGCAGAGGACACTGGCACCTTGAGCACACTCGTCGATGTCTGTCAGAGAGAGGTTCAGCCCCGGTGAACCCTGTCCACCCACAGGGCCCAGCCACTGACAGTCAACCTGTCCCTGTCACAGTCATAGAGCTTAGGGGCCCATTTTTAAAATGAGGACAAAGGACTGAGACAGTAGAAGAGACTTGCCCAAGGCCACACAGCAAAGCAGGATCCCACTCCAGTGCTTACACCCTAGGGCTGCCCCGGATTGCTGCCACCAGCGGAAGGGACTATCAGATGCCACTCATGGGCACCTATGTCAACTTAGTTCTTCATTCCCCTGAAGTCAGAGCCATTATTCCCATTTTACAGAGGAGGAGCCTGAGGTCAGAGTGGAGAGGCAATTTGCCCAAGGCCACACTGCCAGGAAACTGCAGGGCTGGGGCTTGAACTCAGATCTGATGCTAAAACCTTTCTGTGTCCATGGCCCAGGAAGCACTCTCAGGGAGCCTGGCACAAGGGGAAGGAGTGTCTCTCTGGAAGGGAGCCCTTGGGCAGAGGAGAGGTACCTGTGCAGGTATGCCCATCCTCAGCCAGCTGGTAGCCCTGGCGGCAGTAGCACTGGTAGGAGCCGTAGATGTTGGCACACTCCTGGCTGCAACGGTGGGCCTCACACTCGTTCACGTCTGCAGGGACACCAGCGGGCAGTCATGGCAAAGCCCAGGTCTGCCTTGGAGAGCGCATCCAGATGCCTCCTGACAGCCAGGCCCGCCATGCTCCCCAGTCTGGAATGGGGCTGACCCATGCGAGGGCTAGCTCTCCTGCCAGGCCTGGTGACTGGGAAGGGATGCATGGCCTCCGAGGGGTCTCAGCCAATTCATCTCACCAGGAGAAAGCGAGGAAAGTGCCTCCAGCCTGGGGAGGGGCTGGAAAAGACTGTGCCAGGTAAATGGGGCCAAGACCCCATGCCCCTCTGTCTTGGCCCCTCACTCCCTCACTGAGTAGCCTGGTGGCCTCACCCCTCACCAGGCCCCACTGAGCTTGGACCAACAACACCATGAACACATGTGGGAATAATGTGACAGCCCCTCCCTCAGCCACAGGTGCATCCCACACAGGTGGGTACATGAACCTCAGATGCCTCGGATACCCCATTTGGGGGTACAGATGACACAGAGACCCAGCCCCTCTGGACTGAGGGAGCTGGGTCCCCAGGACCTCATCGGGGGAAGTCAGGGCAGAAAACAACAGGAGGAAGGCGAGAGTGGAGGCCTTAGAGGGACTGGCCAGGTAGAAGAGGAGGGAGGGGCCAGTGAGGGTGAAGGTGTGAGGGTGAAGGGTCGGGGAGGCTCTGGGCTTTCCAGGGTGGCTCTGTCCGTTGTGGATACCAGGCGGCATGGGGTCGGAGGCCAGGGTCAGGGTCAGAGATTAGGGCCAGCGTACCTTCACAGTGCTTGCCGTCCGCCGCCAGCAGGAAGCCGGAGGCGCAGGAACAGCGGTAGGAGCCGCGTGTGTTCTCACACGTGTGCTGGCACAGGCGGCCCGGCGAGGTCCAGCACTCGTTCACATCTACGGGAGGGCAGGCAGCAGCAGGCACAGGGTGGGTGGCCTGGAAGCCAGCTCCCTCCACCCCCAGGGGCCACCCGGGGCCGAAGAGGGGGCTGGGTGGGAGAAGGACACAGAAGGAAAGACAGGGAGAGGCAAGGACACAGAGGCAAAGAGACCAGGTGGCGGGGACACAGCAAGGGAGTTGGAGGAAGGCGAGAGGCAGAGGCCAGAGGGACAGATACCGGCATAGCAAGTGACAATAAGAGATGGTGACAGAGACTGAGGGAAGCAGGAAAGACCAGAGCGAGAGGGGCAGAGCCACAGGGATGAGACAGCAGGGACCGAGAAGGTGGGGAAGTCACAGCCGGGCCCAGCAGGAGGGTGAGGCCAGCTGGAAGGCGGCCTTGGGGGCTTCAGCAGGTGGGTCCCACTCAGGCAATGGGGGTGCTGGGCATAGGGAGGTGGAGTGCACAGAGGGCATGGGCCCAGCCAAGTGTTCCCCAGGAGTCCTGGCCACCAGCCCTACCTACCGATGCAGGCCCGGCCAAAGGCGTCCCGCTGAAAACCAGCTTTACAGTCGCAGCGGTAGGAGCCGGGGAGGTTGTGGCACACCTGGTCCTCACCGCAGCGGTGCACACCTATCTCACACTCGTTCACGTCTGTGGATGAGCAGGGTACCCTGAGGCCTGGGGCTCCCTCCACACATACTTCCCACGGGTAGGGAAGCGAGCAAGCCGCGCTGGCTGGCAGGGCGGAGGTGGCGGGCCTTACCCACACACTTGGCCCCATCTTCACTGGCATGGTAGCCGCGCCTGCAGACCAGTGGGTTCCTCTGGCAAGTGTAGGAGCCCACTGTGTTGATGCAGCTGAAGCCTGACCGACAAGCCTCGGGCAATGATGTGCACTCATTGATGTCTGCAGAGGCAGGTGAGGGTGACAGGGAGCCTGGCGTGGTATCCTCCCCAGCCCCATCCCCTCCCAGGGCCACACTGGGAGGGGATTGGTCCTAGGCTCCAGACCAGCCTTGGTCAGAGCTGCAGGGCCACACTGTCCCACCCCTGTGCCCCACCTCCCAGAACCCAAGCACCTGCTGGCTGGCCCTACACCCTCTCATATCTGCCCAATGGAGCAGCTGGAGGCAGGGCGGGATCGAGGCTCAGTACCAGGATAACGACACCAACCACATGCCGGGGAAGCACGTGATGCTGGAGAAGCACAGCACATTAACAAGACATTTTAGAGGCACAGAGACTAAGTTAGCAACCCCCTTTTTGGAAGGAGGTGATGGGGGCGCAGAGTGGGTGGAACCTCAGGCCCACTTGGGGACAACTAGACTGGCATCCGTAAAACCGTAAGCCTCAACCCTCAAGTGCAGCATGGAATCATTCTAGGAGGTCTCACTGGCATTCTCTGATAATGGGGAATTTCAGTGGGTTTCACACGCAGCACTGTGTGGGGACGCTGGTGTTCCAGTTCTTCCCAGATGTGTGTAGATGTATGTGCCAGGTCATGATCTATCACACAGCCACTGCTGACTGGTTAAAAAAAATGGATACTCATTCGCATCCAGTCCAACTCCACAGACAGCTTCACGGAGACCACTGAATAGTAACTCAGCCAAGGTTCGACAGCTCAAGGTAGTGGAAGCAGCTGCACTTTGGGGGTAGTGGCGCCCCCAGGGTTGAACACTTGACATGCCATTCACAGGGAGGGACAAGAAGGCTGGGAGAGGAATGGAGCAGAAGCCAGGCCTCCCTGGTCTCTAAAGCCCTCAAAGCCCCCACAATGCCCCTGGTAGAGTCCCTGGCTGGTGGCCCCCAGCCCTGCAGCCCCTGCTTACCCACACAGTTGCCTTCAGGGTCCTGCAGGAAGCCCTCCATGCAGCGCTGCCGGGCCTGGCAGTAGAAGGAGCCCTTGGTGTTCTGGCACAAGAAGCCCGCCTGGCAGGTGTGCGTGCCCATCGCACACTCATCCACATCTGCAGAGGAGAGGCTGGGTGTCAAGGGCTGGGGGGCAGGTCCTGCCTTTGCACTGAGCAGCCCTGCCCACACATCCCCGCCCTCAGAACCATGACCCTGATGGCCACAAAGATCTGCTCCCTGGGAAGCTGGCAGAGTCACACTGTTGCTGGCGTGACCCTCGTCCCAGGAGTAACAACGACATGGCCATGTTTACTGCACTTCTCCTTGGTCCCAGGCACTGTTCTGGGCACTCTGAGATGGACTGATTTCCTTAATCCCCACACAACCCTACGAAGTAGATGTCATGGCGAGCTCCATCGTACAAAGAGGGAAGCTGAGGCATAAACAAGGCTCCGCCACTGGGGAGCACTGGTCCAGGACAGAACCCGGGGACTGGCTCCCAAGCCTGCTCTGTTAGCCATTGCCCTACACTCGCAGGAGGCAGAAGTGGGAATGTCCCCACCATGTGCCTAAATCTCGAAGGTAAGGTCATGTGTTCCCACTTTAGGGAGGTAGCACAGGTAGCACAGAGACTTTCTGTTTCTGGAACATGCCAAGAGTGCTTCCTCCCCACATCCTACGGGCCTCAGCACACTGCCCTCTCTGCCTGAACACCCTCCCCAGGAGCTTCTCATTCAGGTCTCAACTCCAACATCACCTCCTCCAGGGGCCTCCTTGAACCCATCACTTACTTACAGGGGCTCCCAGCCCCCAGTCACTCTGCCATCTCCGTTTGCCTGTGTGCACCCCACCACAAGATCAGAGAAGGGCCACAGCACCCCACCCTGTATCCCTGGTACCCAGGACCCGGCAGGCACATAACAGCAGCTAGGGAAGTACTTGTTGAAAAGGTTGGATGGAACCCCTCCCTCTGCTTAGAAGGCTGGAATTTTCCAGTGAAAGGGACAGAGTGAGCCCCTTTGGGTTCCACCTCAACATACAAACAGGGGAACCAACCCACAATGAGGAGAATAACTGGCACGCAGACACCAGCAGGCAGGAGCAAAGCCGGGGTGAACCTAGCCTGCCCTCACTCAGCCTCAGCCTCCCATCTCCGCCCCCAAACACCACCATCATGGGGTCTTCCCATCAGCAGGAAACTCAACTAAGGGGAGCTTGCTAGAAGGGAGGGGATGGGGAGGGACATGGCCAGGCCTGAGATGGCCAGGGCAGGGCAGGGGTGGGGACGGGGAGGGGTAGAGCCTCCAGCTGGTCCTTCTGGGCCCTTCTCACCTTCGCACTCGCCATCCTTGAGGGCATAGCCTGGCTCACAGGTGAGTGCCTTGTAGCAGCGGAAGGAGCCCAGTGTGTTCACACAATGCTCACCCCGGCTGCACGTGTGCAGGTCTGTCACACACTCGTTGATGTCTGCAGGGAGAGTGAGGCCGTCAGAGGCTGCAGGGAGCCCCCAGAAGAGTGGCTGAGTGCAGCCAGCAGATCTTGGACCACCAGGAGGGAGGGAGCACCAGGCCCTGCCCTCAAGGTGCTCACCATCCAGAGATGTGGCTGATGTCTCGGCACTCAAACATCCCTTCATTCAACAAAGATTTATTGAGCACCTGCTATGTACCAAGCACCGTTCTTGGCACTTGGTGTACATCAGTGACCAAGACAGACAGAAATCCCTGCCCTTGTGGGGCAGACACACAAGGGGAGGGGCCACAATAAATACATAAACAAGCATAAATGGAGGTGGTGCAGAGTGCTGTGGACAGAACAGAGCAGGACGCCGGAGGCAAGGAGTGCCCGGGTACGGGGGGGCGCTGGGGGGATGGGTCAGGTATAGATTCTCAGGAAAGAAGATGTTTGAGCAAAGATGTGACAAGCTGACAGACTGGGTCCTGCAGACAGTCCAGCAGAGGGGTCAGGGACGTGAAGGCCCTGAGAAGGAACCTAGCCGGGCAGGTTCAAGGGCCCGCCAGGAGGGGCATGTGCTGCAGGGGAGAGAAGGGAGAAAGACGGTGAGCAGGAGGAAGCATGGGAGCCACAGAGGAGGAGTGGTTTCACCTATTTGGAGCAGGAATCTCTGGCAGGAGGTTGATAACAGGGGTGAGGATCCAGGCAGGAGATTCAGTGGCTCAGACTACCTTCTATGGGGCAGGAGAAGCGGTTGGATTCTGGAAGTATTGTGAAGCTGGAACCAACAGGACTCATTGATGGATGAGATGAAGATGAGGCAGGAAGAGGGGCCCAGAGGCCCACAGAGCTTCTGGCCAAGCAGCTGGACAGATGGCGGTAAGGGCGGCTGTGAGGTGCAGGCTGTGGGGGAAGGTGGGAGCCCTGCTGGCCATGAGACTTTGGGGGTGAAGAGGCAGCCAAGGACACACCTCTGAGTTCACACAAGGGGTCTGAGTGGGGATACTAACTTGAGAATGGTCAGATGTCTG
>PVKP010033185.1:0-25205 GCA_004027715.1 Plecturocebus donacophilus | reverse complement strand
CACAGGCAGAAATATTCTTTCCTGAAGGAGGTGGTTGCGGAAATTTTTAGGCAGCAATAGGTATTGAAGAGGAGAGGATGGAGAGAGATTGAGCTGACACTATTTGAAAATTGGAAGGTACAATAAAGACAAGACTGACAGACAAAGGGTGGGTGCCCCCCAGAAGGGAGACCAGTCTGATGCCTTCCCGGCCATGTCCCTGAAGGGATGTTTCAGGGGCATCTTGGCTAAGGTGTACCTGTATAATCCCCAGGCCTGGTCACCTCAGGATGGAAGTCCAAGTAGGACAGCTCTGAGGTGAATCACCGTTATGCCCTATGACGTCCCTGTGGAACCGCGGGTGGAGGCCCACACAAGCCCCGTAGCTGTTAGGCCGTGGGACTACACATAAACTCACTCACTCACATCGGAATTAGGAAGAGAGAGAGATAGATAGAATTAAAGGTAGAAAGCGGCTGTTTTAGGAGCAGGACACATCCGCCACCTTAAGGGTGTGGCACAGCCACCACTTTAGAAGAGAGAGAGAAAGAAAGCTAAGAGTAAGAAGCAGCCGCCATCTTAATGGTGTCGTGTGGCCGCCATTTTGAGAGAGAGAGAGGGGGGGAGGGAGAAACACAAAGAGAAAGAGAAACTTAGAAATAAAAACAGAGAGAGAGAAACTGTATTTTTGGTTTCTATTTAACAGTAGCCTTTATGCCAAATGGGCTAGTCTGAATTAAAGAATTTAGTATAAGCCGGAGGGTAATGGGGCTTCTGAATACCCACACCTCAATTGCTGCTGCGGAGGTGGTCCGAAGAGCAGCTAGGCGTCCCAGGCCGTGCTTACCGAGCACCAAGAATGAGAGGGATCAGGAAAGTGGGGACATCTCCCTCAAAATCCTGACCCTAAAATGAGAACGAGAAGGTTCAGGAAAGTGGGGACATCTCCCTCAAAATCCTGACCCTAAAAAACCCCTCACAGGGAGAAGACAAGAGTGTAGGAACGTCTCCTCTATGCTCAGGTACTCGAGACGAGGCCCGGGCCCTGGGCCCAAGGCGAGAAACGAGAAGGAGTCCCTGATGCAGCTACAATTGCGATCAGGGATCCACGAGATGAGGCAAGCAGTGGGAGGGGTAGTGGGCAATAGAAGTCTTACCTTGTGGTGAAATGGCTGCTCCCCAATCCGGAGTTGAGTGGAGGAGTCAGTTTCCCCCAGGAGGGGTCTTACAACTCCTCCCGGGTTTCAGTACCACTTGTAAGGGTTGTTTCCAAGGAGAAAATGAAGAAACTGAGGCCAGCACCAAAACAATCCAATGCAAGGGAATTTATTCAGGCTCCCGGGTGAGGTTCTGCGGTCCGGACAGGAGGGGCTGGAGAAGTTGAGCGGAATTCTCTTAGACAGGGGGTTTTATAGGGAGTGAAACAGCTCGATTGGTTGTGGGAGAGCAAGATTGCTATTGGGTAAGTTACAAGACTTGACCTAGGACTTGCCTTGTTGTTGGTTGGAATTACTTGCCTGCTATTGGTTGTTAAGACTTGACTGCTATTGGTTGTTAAGACTCAGCTGCTATTGGTTGTTAAGACTTAGCTGCTATTGGTTGTTAAGACTTAGCTGCTATTGGTTATTAAGAAGCTACGGTTGCAGTACCTTGTTTGCATACTGGGCTCTTTAAGAGAAGACCAGGCTGTGCGAGCAAGGGAGAAGAGAACATGCCCGAGTATGTCTGAGCTTGCTCGGGGCTTGTAAAAGGCAAAAAGATGGGGGGAGTACGTCTGAGCTCCCAGCAAGGCAACCGGCCTTACACTTTCTAATTTCCTTTTAAAATTCATGTTACCAATTTCTGCTTGCCATGTTAGTGAATTATACACTCAGCTGCTAAGCTATCATCCTGATATCATCAAAATACCTTTAAAGGAAGAGATAGTGTTAAAAAAAAAAAAAAAAAAAAAACACAATGAGAAAGAGAGAGGGAAAAAGAGGTAGGGAAGGAAAAGAAAGAAAGAGGGGCACAGAAAGTAAGACAAAGGAGAGATAAAGTAAAAAGTAAAGAAATAAATATTAAGAAAGTTATAAGATTTCACCTTTAATAAGGGAGATTATAAAACAAAGAAAGTTAAAACATGTCTAAGTTTGTCAGTGAAAGTTGTAAAAAATGTTATAGAAGAAAATTTATGCAGGTAGGTTGTATAAATTTTGTTTTCAAAGTTTAAGCAAGTTTTAAAACATGAACCATAAAAAAATTGTTTATAAGCATATTAGTTAAAAGTTAAAGAAGTATCTAGTTTTTCTGTGAACTGGTGATTAAAATAAAGCACAATAAGTTTTTCTTAAAACACTAACCTGCTCTTTTACAAATGTTATAAAAAGCCTCTTAGCATAGTCACAACTCCTAGAATTTCCAGTACACCAGGACCAACCAAGAAACTGTGTCCTCAGCAAAGGATGGAAAGAAGAAAAAACTCAAGCCAGCCTAAAAGAGACCCTGCAAAATGATGCAGCTTTCTCAAACCACACAAGCCCTGGACATCACCCGAGGAATGCTGAAGAGGACAACACAAAAGGCTAAGTGAATCCTGCTTAGGATTTGTTTACTTTTTATTCTTTCACTCTGCCTGCAATCTGTACTTGCTTCACTCTATCAAGCTCATCTTCTAATCTACATTTGTCTAGCCTGTAAGTTAAATGAACACTTCCTTCACAGCTTCTAACAATGCAACTGCTTAACTAAAAGACATTAACATACCTCCAGTGAAGTTCCTCAGTAATGGCAAACAGTAAACTGAAATGCCAAATAACACTACAGGTCAAACACAAAAAATTCATAGTTACACTTATGACTTTTATAGTCTCAGCCACAGTCATCCTGGCAACTGCCACGTGGCAGTGCCCTCTATTACTAAATCAGTACAAACAGCTGCTTTGGTAAATAGTCTGGCCAAAAGTGACTAAAAGGTGTGCAAGATCATCTTTCCTGGTTAGACCCCCATTCCTGAGAGTCACTCCTTAACTGGGAAAGAATGTTGCTAATTGTACTGATAATTGTCTTATGTTATTTATTAATCCTAGGTTGCAAAGCTGGAATAAAAGCAAGGACCATCTTATGTGACAGACCCATGGCTGAGTGCATCAGCTGCCAGCAGACAGCAGAGCCTAATTTTAATAACAAAAGAAGGGGGAGACGGTGGAATTCACTTGAAGTGGCTGGCAAAATATTATAGAAAATATTAAGGAAAGTTATGCATTTTAGTCTCAAACATTTTGGAAGGCTGAAAGGTTTTATTGGGACAGGCTGAAGGTGGTAGGTCCATTTAGTTAGGGAGAAGATGGGGACAATAAGAGGCTTTCCTAGTTTAAGTCTGTTTACCCCACATCCCTTTGTCTCTATTCTGTTTACTCATATAAACTTTGTGCTGGATGGTTCTCTCAGGGAAAGATCCAAGGGAAATTCTCTGTTAATAGTGTTTACTCTAGGCCTGGAACCTAAAGCTTTTATCATTTGTAAAACCACTCTTTTAACCCTGTTAATTATGCACAAGTGTGTTGACTTAGAACCTCTGTTGTAAAATTTGACTGAATAAATGTAACCATGGAGAGGGAGTCATGGTTGATTGGTTGCATTTCACCCTCCGAAAGCAGCTGAAGACCATCCCTAGCCCTCTTGAATCACTGCAGTGGTGTGAGAGTGCATTTATTCATCCATCGTTGAGTCAGGGTCTGAAGGCCTGACCTCCAAAGGTGGTAGTTAACATCTCATATCCATGTCCTGAATTTTTTCTCAGTGTGAGACAACCATGGGTAGATCCCCAGACAATGACACTGTTTTATTGTCAATACTATTCAAAGTGGTCTACAGATTCAATGCAATCTTGCTAAAATCCCAAAGATATTTTTGGAGGAATAAAAAAATCCAACTGAAAAATCATATAGAATCTCAAGAGACCTTGAGTAATCAAAACTATTTAAAAAGAACAAAATTGGAGGATTTACACTTTCTTACTTGAAAATTTACTATAAGTTTCAAAACAACGTTGTTCTGGCATAAAGACAGACATAGAGATCAATCAAATAGAAATAGAGAGCCCAGAAATAAACTTTCATATATATAGTCACGTGATTTCCAAAAAGAGTGTTATTGGGAAAACTTGATATCCACATACAAAATAATAAAGATGTCTTTTTACCTTATATACAAAAACAACTCAAAAATGGATCAGAGAAGGAGTTAAAACTATAAAACTAAAATCCTTAGAAGAAAACATAGAGGAAAAGCTTTATGACCAGAATTTGATCATTGTTTCTTAGATATAACACCAAAAGCACAGGCAACAAAAACAAAAATAGAATTATCTCAAACATAAAACTTTTACACTTCAAAGAATGCTATCACCAGGGCGAAATGGAAATCTACACAAAGAGAGAAAATATTTGCAAATTATATATGTGATAAGGGGTTAATAGCCACAATATATTTTTTAAAATTTCTATAACTAAACAGCAAAACCCAAATAACACAATTTAAAAAATGAACAAAAGATATGATTAACTTATTTCTATAGATATGCAAATGGTTAATCAGCACATGAAAAGATGCCCAACATTACTAGTTGTTAGGAAATGCAAGTCAAAACCATGATAAAATACCACTGCATACACTTTAGATTGGCTAGGGTTTAAAAAGAAAAGAAAAAATAACCCAAGTGTCAGTGAGAATGCAGACAAATTGGAATGCTCATGCATTTCTCTAGGACTATAAAATAGTGGAACTGCTATAGAAACAGTATTGAGATTTCTCAAGGAATTAAAATACAACTACTATATAATCCAGTAATCCCACATCTGGAAGTATATCTAAAAGAATCAAAAGCAGTGTCTTGAAGAGATTTCTGTACACCCATTGTCATAGCAGCACTATTTACAATAGCTAAGAGGTGGAATCAATTCAGATGTCTATAAACAGATGAATGGATAAACATAATGGGGTATATTCATATAATAAAATATTATTCAGCTTCTAAAAGGAAGGAAATTTTGATACATGCTACAATAGGAATAAACCTTAAGAACATTATACTAAGTGAAATAAGTCACAAATATACAAATATGATGTGATTCCATTTCTATCATTATCCTAGCAGAGTAAAATTCATAGAGAAAGAACACAGAATATTTGTTTTCAGAGGCTGGTTAGAGAGGGGAATGGGACTTTTGGTTTATTGGACACAGCATTTCCATTGAGAAAATAGAACAGATCTAGTCATGTACGGTGGTGATGGTTGCACAACAATGTGAATGTACTTTATGTCACGCAACTATATATGTAAAATGTTAAGCTGAGCCAAGTGTGATAGTTCATGCCTGTAATCTCAGCTTCTCAGGAGGCTGAGGTGGAAAAAACATTTGAGGCTAGGAGTTCCAGACCAGCCTGGGAAACATAACAAGACTGTGTATCTAAAAATAAAAATAAAAATTAGCTGAGCATGGTGGCTCATACCTATAGTCCCAGCTATTTAGGAGGCTGAGGCAAGAGGATTTCTTAAGCCTAGTGGTTTGAGGCTGAAGTGAGCTATGATCCAGCTACTGCACTCCAGCCTTGGTGACAGAGCAAGACTAATTTCTTTTAAAAAGACAAAAATCTAGGAGCCACTGCTCATGCCTGTTATCCCAGCACTTTGGGAGGCTGAGGTGGTGGGTCACCTAAAGTCAGGATTTTGAGACCGGCCTGGCCAATATGGTGAAACCCCATCTCTACTAAAACAATACAAAAATTAGCTGGGCCTGGTGGCACCCATCTCTATAGCCCTCAGCTGCTTAGGAAGCTGAGGCAGGAGAATCACTTGAACCTAGGAGGTGATTGCAGTGAGCCAAGATTGTGCCATTGCACTCCAGCATGGGTGACAAAGAGACTCTGTCTCAAACACGTGTACACACACACACACACACACACATACACGTACACACACACACAAAAACAAAAGACCTGACTAAAATGGCAACTTTTATCTATGTTTTATTCAATAAATGATTTTTGAGCTCCTGAACTGGGCCCTGGGGATTCAATAGTTAAAAGTGGACCTCTGCTCTCATGAGTATCAAGTTAATAGCCAGTGAAATTACATGCTGTCAAATGCAACATAAAAGAAGCAGGGACCATATCACCACCAATCCATGTGATTTTTTGTGCTTACAGAGAGGCAGTCATGAAATAACCCCACAGCCAGTGGAGTCCATGTTCACATTTAAGGAAGAAGTTGGAAGTAAACAACTGATGGGTCAAAGTGAAGAGGAAAGTATCCCTGGAGGTAGGTTCCTGCTGTGGTGGGAGAGAAGGAATGTGAAGTTATGGAAGTTCTGACATTATTGTGGTCACAGATTCAAAGTCTGGGAAATGGGGTACATTGCCAGATGGTAGGCAGCAACATAAAGCAAGAGCAAAAGTGGCTTTTCAGTGAGGTAAGGGGATTGGGTTACCTCATAACTGAGAAGTTTTCAGTGACAGATGACAGCTCTCTTGTAGTTTTCTGTCTAAGTGGGTAAGCAGATGGGTAGAAACAATCCACACACCATTGGATGATTAATATAAAGCCTGAGAGGTAAGTTCTTTTAAATCACAGTGATCTATGTGCTGTCACTGTACTTGTATATGTCTTAAATTTCTGCCTTCCTTCTTCTCACTCTCAACAAAACAGGTAAGGTAGGGAAGAAAATGAATACATCTCATGCCAGTTAGGATGGCAACCATTTAAAAATCTGGGGACAACAGATACTGGAGAGGATGTGGAGAAATAGGAACACATATACTGTTGGTAGGAGTGTAAATTAGTTCAACTATTGTGGGACAGTGTGTGGCAATTCCTCAAGGACCTAGAAATAGAAATACCATTTGACCCAGCAATCCCATTACTGGGTATATACCCAAAGAATTATAAATCATTCTATTGTAAAGACATATGCACAGGTATGTTCATCGCAGCACTGTTTACAATAGCAAAGACCTGGAACCAACCCAAATGCCCATCACTGATAGACTGGACAAAGAAAATGTGGTACATATACACCATGGAATACAATGCAGCCATAAAAAGGATGAGTTCATGTCCTTTGTAGGGACATGGATGAATCTGGAAACCATCCTTCTCAGCAAACTGACACAAGAACAAAAAACCAAATACCACATGTTCTCACTCATAGGTAGGTGTTGAACAATGAGAACATATGGACACAGGGATGGGAGCATTACACACTGGAGTCAGTGAGGGGTGGGGCTAAGGAAGGGACAGTGGTGGGTGGGGAGGCTGGGAGGGATAACAAGGGGAGAAATGCCAGTTACGGGTGATGAGGGGATGGAGGAAGCAAATCACCTTGCCAAGTATGTACATATGGAACAATCCTGCATCATCAGCACAGGTACCCCAGAACCTAAAGTACAATTTAAAAAAAGAAAACAAATCCAGTTACTGTAGTCAGACCTGTCCAAGATTGAGATGTTGGGTGGAGATGGGACTCAGGCTCCAGGCCAGTCCCAGTTGACCAAGGTCCCAGGCCGATTTGAGTGTATGGCTGGGGCCTATATACTCCGATGTAAGGGCTGCTCCAGGTCAGCCACTATGAATCAAAGTTCTAGGCTGTCTTCCATGGATACAGTTTTGAGGCTCACTCTCACAGACTCAGGCTTTAAGTCCACTCACACACTGACCCAAGAACCAGTGCAAACTGTCTTTGGATTCCAGCAAAAAGCTCACTAATACAGCATGCAAAATGGCCTATCCACAATATCTAAACAGGGTGACTAAAGAAGGGCTTTCCTAGATAGACCAGTCTGCAAAGACTGGAATAAGTCTCTACTTCTTTAAATGTGCAGAAACCAATGCAGTCACAAGGATCAAAACAATAAAAGAACCATGACACCACCAAAGGAGCAAAATAAAGCACCATGAACTCCAAAAAGACAGGAGACTTATGGACTACATGAATAAGAACTCAAAATAGTTTTTTAAGAAAGCCCACCAAACTCCAAGAAAATATAGAAAAGAGGGGACAGGGCAAAGCTGGCTGACTAGAAGCAGTGGCATTCGGAGGCTCCCATTGAAAAGAACCATAATAAGCATGTAAATCCTTCACTGGCAACCAGTGTACCTAGATTCTCTCATCAAAACTGACTAGGAGGCTTGCGTGACCCATGGAGAGAAGGAAGAACAATGTAATGCAGTGGCTCACCTCAGCATATACAGGGCGGGGGATCCCCCTCCCCCCAGCCAAGGTGGTAAGTGAGCATGTCACCTGGCCATGGGCTTTTTCCACAGAACTGTGCAACCCACAGATCAGATTCCACTCATGAACCCATGCCACCAGGGCCTAGTGATCCAGTCCCAGAATGTGCAGACTCTTAATAGCCTCTCAGCTGGAATCTCCTTAAGCCTAGCAAACTTCTGGGGAGGAGAGGTGACCAGCACCACCGCTGTGGCTGCCTGCTGTCTAAGCCATTTGTGCTCCTTGGGGGAGGAGCAGCAACCAGCACTGGGACTCTCAATTGCCTAACATGCTAAGCTGCCTGGGCAGGGGAAGAGCAGCACCCATCTCTATAGCTCCAGGCTGTGCTTTTTTCCTGCTACCAGGGAAACTGGAAGGTTTGATCCCAAGAATTGTTCCCCACAGCCCAACACACCGGCTGTGGCAGTCTGCAGCCAGAGTGCCCCTTCAGGTCCGACCCTGACCCATCCTTCCTCATTTGGTGGGGCTTCCTTGCAGGAAGTCCAGTAACTTCAGCCAGAGGCTCAGGAACAGAACCCGGATCTGCCTGGGCATTAGCCCCTAGGGAGATAGGTGGCCACAGTCACTGGAAACTAGCAGACTTAGCCTTTCCTCCTGGAAGTGCTGAAGACTCCAGGAAGCCCAGATGAATTGGTTTCCCCCCAGCAAGGCACAACCCCTCCACCAAGGGATGAAGAGTTTCATTAAATGGGTCATGTTTCCCATGCCATTCAACTGACTGAGACACTCCAACAGGGATTGTCAGACAGCCTATACAGGAGCAATCCTACTGGCATCTTGCTGGTGCCCCTTGAGGCCAGAGTTCCCAGAAGAAAAAGCAGGCAACCATCTTTGCAATTCTCCAGCCTCCTTGAGTGATATCTCCAGGTGTGGGAGTGAATCAGATTAATAGAGCCTGAAGTGAACCCCCAGCAAACTGCAGCAGCCCTACAGAAGAGGGACCTGACCATTGAAAGAAA
The DNA here is from genome assembly GCA_004027715.1 of Plecturocebus donacophilus. Classification (NCBI taxonomy): domain Eukaryota; kingdom Metazoa; phylum Chordata; class Mammalia; order Primates; family Pitheciidae; genus Plecturocebus; species Plecturocebus donacophilus. The sequence continues at coordinate 15,997 of PVKP010033185.1, read as the reverse complement.
ACCAAACAAGCAAAAACAATAGCATCAACAACAACAACAACAACAAAGATCCTATAAAAACCCCATCCAAGGGTCAGCAGCCTGAAAGACTGAAACTGGACAAACTCATGAAGCCGAGAAAGAATCAATAAAAAAATTCTGAAAACCGAAAAGGCCAGAGTGCCTCTTCTTCAAATGACTGCAGTGTCTGTCCATCAAGGGTGCAGAAGTGGAAGAAGGATCAGATAGACGAATTGACAGAAGTAGGCTTCACAAGGTGGGTAATAAAAAAAAAGCTATGCTGAGTAAGGCAGGTATGTCATGACTAAAACACCAAAAGAAATGGCAACAAAAGCCAAAATAGACAAATGGGATCTAATTAAACTTAAGAGCTTCTGCACAGCAAAAAAAAAAAACAACAACAACAACAAAAACTATTAGAGTGAACTGGCAACCGACAGAATGGGAAGATTTTTGCAATCTATCCATCTGACAAAGGCTAATAACAAGAATCTACAAAGAACATAAACAAATTTACAAAAAAACAAAAAGCAAATAACTCTATCAAAAAGTGGGCAAAGGATATGAACAGACACTTCTCAAAATAAGACATTTATGCAGCCAACAAACATATTTTTTTAAAATGCTCATCATCACTGGTCATAAGAGAAAGGCAAATCAAAACCACATTGAGATACCATCTCATGCCAGTTAGAATAGTGATCATTAAAAAATCTGGAGACAACAGATGATGGAGAGGATTTGGAGAAATAGGAATGCTTTTACACTGTTGGTGGCAGTGTAAATTAGTTCAACCACTGTGGAAGACAGTGTGGCAATTCCTCAAGGATCTAGAACTAGTAATACTATATGACCCAGCAATCCCATTACTGGGTATATACCCGAAGGATTATAAAACATTCAATTATAAAGACACGTGCTGATGTATGTTTACTGCAGCACTGCTTACAATAGCAAAGACTTGGAACCAACTCAAATGCCCATCAATGATACACTGGATAAAGAAAATGTGGCACATATACACCATGGAATACTATGCAGCCATAAAAAAAGAATGAGTTCATGTCCTTTGCAGGGACATGGATAAAGCTGGAAGCCACCATTCTCAGTAAACTAACACAGGAAAAGAAAACCAAATACTGCATATTCTCACTCATAAGTGGGTGTTGAACAATGAGAACACATGGACACAGGGAAGGGAACATCACACGCCAGGGCCTGTCATGGGGTGGGGGAGCTAGAGGAGGGATAGCAGAGGGTGAGGGCATTAGGGAGGGCTAATATTAGGAGAAATACCTAACATCGATGGCAGGGGGATGGATGCAGCAAATCACAATGGCATGTGTATACCTATGTAACAAACCTGCATGATCTGCACGTGTACCACAGAACTTAAAGAATAATTTTTTTAAAAGAAAAAAAACTCTGCTGAGTAAAGGAGCATGTTCTAACCCAATGCCAAGAAGCTAAGAACCTTGATAAAAGGTCAGAAAAATTGCCAACTAGAATAACCAAGTTAGAGAGGAAGATAAACGACCTGATGGAGCTGAAAAACAGAGTATGAGAACTTCACAAAGCATACACAAGTATCAAAAGTCCAGTCAACAAAGTGGAAGAAAGGATATCCAAGTTTGAAGACCACCTTGCTGAAATAAGGCATGAAGACAAAACTAGAGAAAAAAAGAATAAAAAGCACAAAGCTCCGAGAAATATGGGACTTCATAAAAAGACCAAACCTATGATTGATTGGAATACAAAAAGGAGATAGAGAGAAGGGAAACAAGCTGGAAAACACACTTCAGGATATTATCCAGGAGAAATTCCCCAACCTAGCAAGACAGGCCAACATGCAAATTCAGGAAATACAGAGAACATCATTAAGAGATTCTATGAGAAGATCAATCCCAAGACACATTATCATCACATTCTGCAAGGTCAAAATGAAGGGAAAACTGTTAAAGTCAGCCAGAGAGAAGGGCCATATCACCTACAAAGAGAAACCCATCAGACTAACAGTGGACCTCTCAGCAGAAACTCTGCAAGCCAGAAGAGATTCAGGATCAATATTCAACATTCTTAAAGGAAAGAATTTTCAACCCAGAATTTCATATGTACCCAAACTAAGTTTCATAAACGAAGGAGAAATAAAATTCTTTCCAGACAAGCAAATGCTAAGGTATTTCATTACCACCAATCCAGCCCTGCAAGAGCTCCTGAAATAAGCACTAAATATGGAAAGAAGTCAGTACCAGCCACTGCAAGAACACATCAAAATATGAAGACCAATAAAGAAACTACATCAACTAGTGTACAAAGTAACCAAATAGCATCATGAAGACAGGATGAAATTTTCACACATAATAATATTAACCTTAAATGTAAATGGGCTAAATGCCTCAATTATAAGACATAGACTGGCAAATTGAATAAAGAATCAAGACTCGTCGATATGCTGTATTCAGGAGACTCATCTCATGTGCAAAGGCACACATAGGCTCAAGATAAAGGCATGGAGGAAAATTTACTAAGAAAATGGAAAGCAGGAGGGGTGCCAAGATGGCCAAGAGAAGCCAGCACCTGCATGCAGCTCCAAGCAAATGAGATGCAGAGGGCTAGAGGACTTCATGATTCCAAATTAAGTGCCAGGTTCATTTCTGTGGAACTGATAGGGCACTTAAATTAGGCCCAGGGAAGGAGCCGCAGGGCAAGAGCCATCTAGGAAGGCAAATTAAGATGGGGGTGGGGCACATCCCCACCTGAAATGTGCAGCTGGCTCAGAGGGTCGGAGGACTTAACCCCCTTGGTGCTCCGTTTGGGATCCTGTGCTTACCTCATCCCTCCTGCAACCCACAGTCCACGAGAGCCCTGCCAGATGGTGGGGCACTGTGGATAGTCCATGCAAATCTCACAAGTGGTTACTGCCGGACTGGTAAGTTGTCCCAGGGACATGGGCAGGAGTTTGGACTAAGGTCAGTGGGACGGACCATCCCACAGAGTGAGGCAGAGTTGAAAGTAGGGAAACAGACCATAAGACCTGACAGGCCCCACCTCCACACAACTCAAACTGAAGCCATCACTAGAGTTTGGCAGCAAATACACCAGCTTAACCCTAACCAGGAAGATCCAGTTGGGGAAGAAGAGACGCCATTGGGAAGGCGGGGCCAATCGCACCTGCAAACAAACTCCAGGGAAGGGCCACCCACCTAACAACCTGACTGAACCCAAGAGAGCCCAACAACGCCCTCTACAGGCCAAAAATTTACAGCTCCAACCTCAACAGAAAAAAACATCCACTTAGAGACACCTCCTGAAATCACCAACTTCAAAGATTGAAGGGAGATAAATCCATGAAGATGAGGAAAAACACAGTGCAAAAAGGATGAAGCCATCAAAGAACAGAACACCCCTTCTCCTCCCAGGGATCACAACTCCTCAAGGGAACAAGAAAAGATGTTCACCATCAAGGGAACAAGAAAAGACAGAGTATGAATCTGACGAATTGACAGAAGCAGGCTTCAGAAGGTGGGTAATAACAAACTTCTCTGAGTTAAAAGACCATTCTCTAATCCAATGCAAAGGAACTAAGAACCTTGAAAAAAGGCTAGACGAAATGCTAACTAGAATAACCAGCTTAGAGAAGAACATAAACAACTTGGTGGAACTGAAAAACACAGCATGAGAACTTAGTGAGGCATACACAAGTTTCAACAGGTGAATCGATCAAGCAGAGGAAAGGATATCAGAGAAGATCACATCAATGAAATAAAATGAGAAGGCAAGAATAGAGAAAAAGGTGAAAAAAACTGAACAAAGCCTCCAAGAACTATGGGATTACATGAAAAAACCCTAATCTATGCTTGATTAGCATACCTGAATGTGATGGGGAGAATGAATCCCAGGTGGAAAACACTCTTCAAGATATTATCCAAGAGAACTTTCCCAACCTAACAACAAGGCAGGCCAACATTCAGAGAACATCACAAAGATGTTCCTCAAGAAAAGCAATCCCAAGGCACATAGTTTTCAGGTTCACCAGGGTTGAAATGAAGGAAAAAATCCTAAGGGCAGCCAGAGAGGAAGATCAAGTCACCCACAAAGGAAAGATCAACAGACTCACAGCGGATCTCTAGGCAGAAACCCTGCATGCTAGAAGGGAGTGGGGGCCAATATTGAACATCCTTAAAGAAAATAACTTTCAACCCAGAGTTTCATATCTGGCCAAACTAAGCTTCATAAGCGAAGGAGAAATAAAATCCTCTAAGGACAAGCAATTGCTGAGAGATTTCATTGCTACAAGAGCTACTGAAGAAGTACTAAACAGGGAAAGGAACAACCAGTACCAGCCACTGTAAAAATGTACAAAATGGTAAAGAATAACGATGCAATGAAGGAGCCACATCAATTAATGGACAAAACAACCAGCCAATAACAAACTGGTGGAATCAAATTCAAGCATAACAATATTAATGTTGAATGTAAATGGCCTAAATACCCCAATCAAAAGACAAAGACTGGTAAAGTGGATAAAAAGTCAAGACCCATTGGTGTGCTGTATTCAGGAGACTCATCTCACAAGGAAAGACTCCCACAAAGACTCAAAATAAAGGGATGGAGGAAGATCTACCAAGCAAATGGAGAGCAAAAAAAAAAAAAAAAAAAAAAAAAAAAGCAGGGGTAGAAATTCTAGTCTCTGATAAAACAGACTTTAAACCAACAAAGATCAAAAGAGACAAAGAAGGGCATCAAATAATGATAAAAGGATTAATGCAGCAAGAAGAGCTAACTATCCTAAATATTTATGCATCCAATGCAGGAGCACTCAGATACATAAAGCAAGTTCTTAAAGACCTGCAAAGAGACTTAGACTCCCACACGATAATAGTGGGTGACTTTACACTCCAATGACAATATTGGACAGATCAATGAGACAGAAAGTCAACAAGCATATCCAGGATTTGAATGCAGATTTGTACCAAGCGGACCTAATAGACATTTACAGGACACTCCACCCCAAATCCACAAAATACACAAATCTGAGAAGAACAGTACCACATGGCACTTACTCCAAAATTGACCACATAATTGGAAGTAAATCATGCCTCAGCAACTGCAAAAGAACAGAAATCATAACAGTCTCTCAGACCACAGTGCAATCAAATTAGAACTCAGGATTAAGAAAAGCACTCAAAACCGCACAATCATGTGGAAACTGAACAACTTGCTCCTGAATGATCAATGGATAAACAATGGAATGAAAGCAGAAATAAAAATGTTCTTTGAAACCAACAAGAACAAAGACACAACATACCAGATCCTATGGGACACATTTAAAGAAATGTCTAGAGGGAAATTTATAGCAATAAATGCCTAAATGAGAAACAAGGAAAGATATAAAATCGACACCCTATCATCAAAATAGAAAGAGCTAGAGGAGCAAGATCAAAAAAGAAAAACTCAAAAGCAAGCAGAAGACAAGAAATAACTAAGATCAGAGCAGAACTGAAGGAGATAGAAACAAACAAAAAAAAAACTTCAAAAACTCAATGAATCCAGGAGCTGGTTTTTGAAAAGATCAACAAAATAGACAGACCACTAACTAGACTACTAAAAGAGAAAAGAGAGAAAAATTGAATAGATGCAATAAAAAATGATAAAAGGGATATCCCAACCGATTTCTCCAAAATATAAACTACCATCAGAGATGACTACAAACAACTCTATGCACATAAACCAGTAAATCTAGAAGAAATGGATAAATTCCTGGACACTTGCACAATCCCAAGACTAAGCCAAGAAGAAGTTGAAACCCTGAATAGACCAATAACAAGATCTGAAGTTGAGGCAGCAATTAATAGCCTACCAACCAAAAAAAGTCCAGGTCCAGAAAGGTTCACAGCTGAATTCTACCAGATATAAAAAGAGAGCTGGTGCCATTCCTTCAGAAACTATTCCAAACAATACAAAAAGAGGGAATCCTCCCTAACTCTATGAGACCAACATCATCCTGATACCAAAATCTGCAGAGACACAACTAAAAAAGAAAATTACAGGCCAATATCCATGATGAACATTGAGGCAAATATCTTCAACAAAATACTGGCAAACCAAATCCAACAGCACATCAAAAACCTTATCCTCCACGATCAAGTAGGCTTCATCCCAAGGATGCAAGGCTGGTTCAACATACGCAAATCTATAAATGTAATTCACCACATAAACAGAACTAAAGACAAAAACCACATGATTATCTCAATCGATGCAGAGAATGTCTTTGACAAAATTCAACAGCTCTTTATGCTCAAAACTCTAAATAAACTAAGTATCAATGGAATATATCTCAAAATGATAAAAGCTATTTATGACAAACCCACAGCCAATATCATACTGAATGGGCAAAAGTTGGACGCATTCCCTTTAAAAACTGGCACTAGACAAGGATGTCCTCGCTCACCACTTCTTCAATATAGTATTGGAAGTTCTAGCCAGAGTAATTAGGCAAGAAAAAGAAATAAAGGACATTCAATTAGGAAAAGAAGAAGTCAAATTGTCCCTATTTGCAGACGACATGATTGTATATTTAGAAGACCCCATTGTCTCAGCCCAAAACCTCCTTAAGCTGATAAGCAACTTCGGCAAAGTCTCAGGATACAAAATCAATGTAAAAAAATCACAAGCATTCCTATACACCAATAACAGACAAATAGCCAAATAACAAGCGAACACCAATTTACAATTGCTACAAAGAGAATAAAATACCTAGGAATATAACTAACAAAGGAGGTGAAAGATCTCTTCAAGGAGAACTACGAACCACTGATCAAGGAAATAAGAGAGGACACAAACAGGTGGAGAAACATCACATGCTCATGATTAGGAAGAATCAATATTGTGGAAATGGTCATACTGCCCAAAGTAATTTATAGATTCAATGCTATCCCCATCAAGCTACCAATGACCTTCTTCACAGAACTGGAAAAAACCACCTTAAACTTCATATGGAACCAAAAGAGAGCCCGCATAGTCAAGTCAATCCTAAGAAAAAAGAACAAAGCGGGAGGCATCATACTACCTGATTTCAAACTATACTACAAGGCTACAGTAATCAAAAAAGCATGGTACTGGTACCAAAACAGAGATATAGACCAATGGAACAGAACAGAGGCCTAGGAGGTAACACTACACATCTACAGCCATCTGATCTTTGACAAACCTGACAAAAACAAGCAATGGGGAAAGGATTCCTTGTTTAATAAATGGTGTTGGGAAAACTGGCTAGCCATGTGTAGAAAACAGAAACTGGACCCTTTCCTGACACCTTACACTAAAATTAACTCCAGGTGGATTAAAGACTTAAACATAAGACCTAACACCATAAAAACCTTAGAAGAAAACCTAGGCAAAACCATTCAGGACATAGGCATAGGCAAGGACTTCATGACTAAAACACCAAAAGCATTGGCAACAGAAGCCAAAATAGACAAATGGTATCTAATTAAACTCCAGAGCTTCTGGACAGCAAAGGAAACAATCATTAGAGCAAACCGGCACTCAACAGAATCAGAAAAAAATTTTGCAATCTACCCATCTAACAAAGGGCTAATATCCAGAATCTATAAAGAACTAAAACAGACGTACAAGAAAAAAACAAGCCCATTCAAAAGTGGGCAAATGATATGAACAGACACTTCATAAAAGACAACATATATGAGGCCAACAAACATATTATATAATTCTCATCATCACTGGTCATTAGAGAAATGCAAATCAAAACCACATTGAGATACCATCTCATGCTATCATGAGATGGTATCTCAATGTGGTTAGAATGACAATTATTAAAAAATCTGGAGACAACAGATGCTGGAGAGGATGTGGAGAAACAGGAACACTTTTACACCATTGGTGGGAGTGTAAACTAGTTCGACCATTGTGGAAGACAGTGTGGCGATTCCTCAAGGACCTAGAAATAGAAGTTCCATTTGACCCAGCAATCCCATAACTGGGTATATATCCAAAGGATTATAAATTGTTCTATTATAAAGACACAGGCACATGTATGTTCACTGTGGCACTGCTTACCACAGCAAAGACCTGGAACCAACCCAAATGCCCAGCTATGATAGACTGGATAAGGAAAATGTGGCACATATATATCATGGACTACAATGCAGCCATTAAAAATGATGAGTTCGTGTCCTTTGCAGGGACATGGATGAATCTGGAAACCATCCTTCTCAACAAACTGACAAAAGAACAGAAAATCAAACACCACATGTTCTGACTCATAAGTGGGTGTTAAACAATGAAAACACATAGACACAGGGAGGGGACATCACACACAGGTGCCTGTCGAGGTGCGAGGGGGTAGGGGAGGGTTAGCAGGGGATGGGTGATTGGGGAGGGCTAACGTTAGGAGAAATACTTAACGTAGATGACAGGGGACGGGGATGGGTGCAGCAAACCACCGTGGCACATGTATACCTATGAAACAAACCTGCACGTTCTGAACATATACCCCAGAACTTAAAGTATAATTAAAAAAAAAAAAGAAAGAAGAATGAAAGAAATTTCCTTTCCCAGTGTACCCGAGTAAATACACCCCTTTGGAAAAGGAATAGGGGAATCATCATGCCATAGCATTTGTGCTAGTTTTCTGTAGCTCCTATAACAAATTACCACAAACTTAGTAACTTAACACGACATAAATTTATCGTCTTACAAGTCTGTAGGTCAAACATCTTGCAAGGGTCTCACCAGGCTAAGATCATGGTGTTGGCGCCATTGGGGCGCCCTGAAGGTTGGGGAAGGAAGAGAAGGAAAGGGCTACGCTCAACGCTTTTAATCCACCTGGCCGGGCAGCCTCCCGGCTTCCCCACTGGTGACTTTTCCTCAGTTGCGCGCCTGCTTCGGGACTCACTATACCCCTGGGACAGGCCAGAGGACACTGCCGGGCAATCCTGCAGAAGGCGCATCCTAGGGCCCGCTTTGGGGCAGGAGGGAGACTGTCCGCGTCTGTCTCTGAAAGCTGAGGAGCTCCGGAAGCAGAACCAGAATTCCCCTAGGGACTGGGGTAACAGACAACCCGATATCCAGAACGCCGTATCCCTCCGCGCAGCACCACCTGGGTTCCAGGTGTTCCGCGCGCGCCACGTGACCGTGGGGCGGCCCCAGCCCACCCTGCCCAGCCGCTGCCCAGGGTGCGATGCCTAGGCGGCCTGGCTCCTGAGCTGGCTCCAGGCCTGCTGCCTACTGCTCTCCGCGCTGGGCAGCAACAGCCAAACCCGGAGGCCTGCGAGTGGAACTTCGTTCTCTGGAGTTGGGACCGCTCGCGGCGGGGAGGCAGAGCCCACGGCCCAGGGCGCTGCCGAGGCAAAGGCTTCAAGTACCCCGGAGACCACAAGCCTGCGTTTCCCGACTGCTACAAGCCGCGGGGTTGGAAGGCGTTATGGCCATTTCCGGGCGCAGCTGCTGAGTTTGAAGGCGCCGGGTCCGAGGGGCTGTAGCCCCAGAGGTCCTCCGCACGGAGAATGGTGCGGGTGGCAGCGGCCCATCCAGGCCCGAGCCCTGACGCTCGTCTCGGACGGGCACCGGCCCCTAAGGCAGAGGGCACCTGAGGGAGCAGAAGGAGCTGCTGGCACGCCGACCGGGCGCTCCTTCTCGCTGCGCTCCGATGCCAGCTTGCAGGCGGCCGTGTGCCCGCAGCAGCGCCGTCGCTGTAGCAGGCCTGGCGCCGAGTGGACGGCTGCGAGCGGGCAGAGAACTTGCCCACAGCCCCGGTGGCAGCTGCGCCCAGTACAAGAAGCCAGTGCAGTTGGCGGACGCGCTGGGCCGAGCCCTGAAGGTCTTCAAGTAGGCTCAGGAGCTGCAGGTACCCACCGCGCCAACCGCCCCAAACCCCGCGCTCTGCCTCCTCCAAGGGGTCGCCTGCGCTCTGAGAATCCGGAGAAGTCCAAGACCTTCTGGCCGCTGCTCTCTCTGCACCGCCTCCCCAGCTCCCGCCGCCCTTCCAGATCAGGGCACTGAGCGCCAGCACTGCTGGGCGCCTCGGACGAGAAAGTCACCAGCAGTAGCCAGGGCCTGGACTGCCCGGGCTGAGGCCTTGGAAGTGAGCTCCACCTTCACCGATGACTGTCGGTCCTGAATGGGGCAAACTGAGCTGGGAACGGTACCGCAGCCAAAGGTGGCTGTGGGCGTGCTGGCTTGGGGCCTTCATGCCCCGAATCATGTAACTGGTTGTGGCTCAAAGGGGACAGACAGCCACCTCTCCATTCTCCAGCCCAGTCAGGGGACTAAGAGCCCAGCGTTCCTGACTGCGAACGGCCCAGCGGGAGTCCAGTAGCTTACCATCTGTCTACAGGACGGCAGTTGGGGCAAATGTGACCAGCTCTTGAAGCTCACAGCCAGGGATTGGCACTTCAATCACCAGACGCCTCATTTTGGCAGGGGAGGGAATGCCTTTTAAGATAACGTTTGCCCAGTATCAGAAATCTGCACCCTTCCGCACAAGAGAGGAGGAATCTCAGAAAGGAAGGTTGGAAATACTGCTGACTAACATCAGCCTCCCAAATCCCAGGGGGATAAAATATAAAAGCCCCAAAGGAAGTGCAGGTGACCTATACTTTTTTTAAAAGGATATTTGTCATAAACACATAAGTATCAAGTCTGAGTGAATATTTCCTATATCCTAGTTAAGAGGAAAACTCGGCCAGGATCTGTCCCCACTCCACCAGATTTTCTCTAAGAAACTCGCCCAGGAGCCAAGGTCAGAGGCCTGTGCCACAGTCTGGTGCCTTCCCCTGGCACTTTGGTGGGGATGTCTAGTGCTTTCCAGAGAGCTGCAGGGGGATAGTCAGGGCTTTTTCTAGCAGAATGCTACTGCTCAAGGTCTCGGGTCAGGGAGAGGGGCTGGGCCAGTCACTGGTTTGAACCCAGGCTGTCAGGTTCCCCGCTGCTCCCAGCCCTTGGTCCTGGTAACTACAAAGAGCACACGCCTGAGCCCTGGACACCATCCAGGCCCCAGCATGGCTAGAAAAAGCTGCATTGCAAACAGCTCACTGTTTCCCAGGGTTGCTTAAGTTACCATAGGCCACATGACTCTCTTTTAACCGACAAACTCTTGTGCCATTGGATGAGCAATATGTGCACTTTTGATTCAATTCAGTGATGCCATAAAAAAGCAAAACATTGCACCTCCTCCATATGGCTTCTTGCTTGCTCTTTTAACAAAGAACGGATGATGCAGATAACCATTCCCCAGTGGCTGCAAGCCACAATGCTCCAAAGAAGCATGCCACTGAGTCAGGGAGTAAAATAAACTTAGCATGCTAAAATATGTAAACTGTTGAGCTAGAAAGCAGAGATATGGAAACCCATGAAAGGTTGCATTTAGGGTCCGGCACGAGCGCTCCAAAATGTAAAAGAGCAAGGCAGCACCGCTCCATGGTGAACTGACACCTGTGGACAGGTTCAAGAGCAGAGATCAGAGCAGAAGATAGGACACCGAAGGAAAGGGCACGGAAAGAATGGAAAAGCCCTTGCACACCAGACAAGACGAAGTTCCCCTGTCCCCACGGTGCGGGTTCGTAGATAACAGCAACTACCCCACTCCCAGTTACTGCAAGAAGGCTGCAGGAGCCACGGCACGGCCCTTCCCGCGGGTGCACAGAGATTCCCGATGGCCCCGAGCTCCATGGGCTCCCAGAGCCGGGTGCTTACTTCCTGAAGCAGCCTAGGCCTTCCAACCAGCTGGCCACCTTGCTTCATAAACCTGGGGGCTTTCAGGGGAAATGTTCGTTCCATAGAAACTGCCAAATTTCCAATCACTGCTTCAGAAACTCTAAATGAGGACACACATTTCATCCAGTACTCCCTGACCTAGGGATCCCCAGACTCACTTGCCTGTAAGAAAAAAACTAGAATCTCTCCTTGGTGGAGGTCAGGGCCATGAAATTAGCTGAGCAGAAATTAGTATTTAAGCAGCAGAGATAGGCAAGACTTTTTAAGTTCCTGCATTTTCAAGCAGGATCACCCTGTTTGAAATCTTCCAGCAGTATTTACTTACCAATCACTTAAATATTGCTAGAAGAAGGTACCAGCTGCGTTGTTAGAACTTTGCATTTGGTGTGTACTAATATTGTAATTCCCTTCATTAAATCCACTGAAATGGTCCCTTACTCTAGTCAATATTACCACTTCCTTTAACACTAGTTGTTCAAAAACAAACAAAACCTATTTTAACTTTCTTACCTTCCAGCACAAAATGTTCATTCTTAGTCTATACTGAAAAGCTGGCACTTTAAAGTAAAATTGACATTTAGAAGGTTTCTGGTTCTACTCCTTTGAAAGGCTAGCCATTTTCAGAAAGACTGGGCTGTTTAAAATATTTTACATAATCCTGATCCTTTGAAAAGCTATTCTGCAAGATTTGGGGAGAACAAATTTCCTTTCCTAATATGTAGGTTTACTATTTATTATGAAATAAGTACTTTTAAAATTGAATGCTAAATTATTCACCCTAATGCAATTTCAAATTTTCCAGAATAATACATTATCACCATATAAACCAGCATTTTGCAAAGTGTGTTATAAGTTATCTGTACTATTGGTACTTTTCAACTGAAGGTATTTACAAATAGATCAGAAAAAAGTATAAGATGCATTTATCTAGGTTTTGTTACTATGCAATAATGCCCTTTTGAAAAAGGAAAGTACATAGCAGACCCAAAAATACCTAGTGTTGCATGAAGATGCTTGTTTTGCATTTAATAACAGAAAAATGATGTCATTCTAGTAGTAATGGTTATCTTATTGTTATGAAGTTTTTGGCACATGTCAATTATGTACTCAGTATTTCATTGATGTGACCATTTTTTTAAAGTCTGCTTTACTCCCAGAGTAAATTATAACTGATTATTTTTCTTTTCTTTTCTTTTTCCTTTTTCAGAGTTTCGCTCTTGTTGCCCAAGCAATGGCACGATCTCAGCTCACTGCAATCACCACCTCCCGGATTCAAGTGATTCTCCTGCCTCAGCCTCCCAAGGAGCTGGGATTACAGGCATGCACCACCATGCCTGGCTAATTTTGTACTTTTAGTAGAGATGGGGTTTCTCCATGTTGGTCAGGCTGGTCTCAAACTCCTGACCTCAAGTAATCTGTCAACCTCAGCCTCCCAAAGTGCTGGGATTACAGACATGGGCCACCTCGCCCAGCCTAACTGATTATTTTTCACCAATAAATTATTTTTTTAATGTTCATAGTCAATTAACTTTGGCAAACACTGCCATAGTCAAAGAGATGTCTCTAAACCACAGTTGAAACTTATTATAAATTTCAGCTGCTAACTCAGATGGATGAACTGATTTGTTATTCTTTCTGAGATAAGGAAAGGCAGCAGATAGATTCCCCTCCCCAGTGCAGTAATAATTTCATAGATGGTGTCTCAGTGTTTATTCTAACCACAATTACTGAGAATAATGTAAACAGTTTCACCTTTAGGGAAAGGAAGTGTATTTCAAGTGACTAAAGTCACTAGGAGTTTAGCTGCTTTATTAATTATAATTCACAGCATGCAGTGTTTAAAAAAATATGACTTCTCTAGAGTAAAAGTTGGCAAGCTTTCTATAAATAGCCAGAAAGTAAATATTTTAAACGTTCCCAATGATCTCGGTTGCATCTGGGCAACTCTGCCATTGCAGCATGAAAGCAGCCCTAGAAAACACCTCAATTAATGATCATGGCTGTGCCCCAAGAAAACATTATTCATGGACACTGACATGTGAGGTTTTATTTATTTGTTTGCTTGTTTGTTTTGAGACAATCTAACTCCATTGCCCAGGCTGGAATGCAGTGGTGCAATCATGGCTCACTGCGACCTCAACCTCCGGGGCTCAAACGATCCTCCCACCTCAGCCTGCAGAGTAGCTGGGAACACAAGCACACACCACCATGCCAGGCTATTTTTTATGTTTTTTGTAGAGACAAGGTTTTGCCATGTTGCACAGGCTGATTTTGAACTCCTGGGCTCTAGCAATCCACCAGCCTTGCCCTCCCTGAAGTGCTAAGATTACAGGCGTAAGCCACCAAGTCCAGCCTAAATTTCATATAATCTTCATGCTGTTGCAACATCACATTCTTCTTCTGAAGTTTTCAATCACTTAAAAATGTAAAAGCCAGTCTTAGCTTGCAGGCTCTACAAGAACAGGCTGCAGGCAGAATTTGGCCCATGGGTTGTAATATGAAGACACCCTTGTATTCTAGCCTGAAAATTCTACCTTTCTCCCTGGCTGAGGGGAATGGTTGGTCATATTTTGTTAGGAACCCCCAGGATGTGATGCCACTTATCTGTATGATTTCACTCAGTCCTAACGATTCTCATTTGTTGGGGGAGCAGGGGAAGCACGTCTCCACTCCTGGCAGCCAAGAGGGCTTTTCCCATACCTGTGGTCTCTTGCTCCACTTCTCACTGCTGCCCACAGTGACCTGCTGGTGGAGGGCAACAGCCACTGCCCATGTTTCCTGGCAGCATAAGCTCCTCTAGCAAAGGCCTGAGGGTAGGTCTTGGGTTTCCTCCCGCTCCTCTAGGACAGTGGGGAACCAAAACCAGGGCAGTGCATGTGCTTTCCCTTGGATGCAAAGGTCGAATTGGAGATGTGCACTTACTTAACCTGTGTGACACTCACACTTTGCATGTCACTCACCATAACCTACACCAAGCATAGAGATGACATTCTGCTTCTACTGATGCCCATTTTTCTTATTTCTTAAATGGGATGAAACTTGGATTGGAAAGCGGGGGCTATTTTTGAGCCCCTTTAGAGACTCCAGCACAACTCTATGAACTAGGCATTACTCCTGATTTAGGGAGGTTGAGTAATGTGCCCAGTGAGTAAGAAATCAAGCGGAGAGAGATCCAAGATGGCCTATTAGCAACAGCTGAGGAATGTAGCTCCCAGTGAAAGCGCAGACAACGAGTGGACGCTGCACTTTCTGACGAATTTTTGTTGCCCACAGACCGGGAGATTCCAGACAGAGGAGCCACATGGGTTGCCAGCACGACTCTTTTGGCTGGTGCAGCTGTTTTTCTGGTGCCCCAGCGTGGCGCTTCTAGGTGCAGAATGTACAGGACGGACGGGCTCGGCTGGTCCCATCCCCACAAGGAAAACAGCAATTGGAAGCTCTGAGGACTGAGAGTTTCACAGCAAGCACAGCCGAACCTGGGAAGGTCCAGCTCTGTGGGGAAGGGGCGTCTGCCAAAGGAAAACTAAGAAACAGAAAAACTTCATCACCGGGCAGAGAGAGATCCAAGATGGCCACATAGCAGTAGCTCAGGATTGTAGCTCCCAGTGAAAGCGCAGAGAGCGTGTGGATGCTGCAATTGCAGATGAATTTTTGATGCCCACAGACTGGGAGATTCCCAGCAAAGGAGCCACACGGGTCGCCAGCGTGACTCTTTTGGCTGGAGCAGCTGTTTTGCCAGTGCCCCGGCGTGGCGCTTCTCGGTGCAGAGTATATGGGACTGGGTGCCCTGTCGGGCTCAGCTGGTCCCATTCTCACAAGGAGAACAGCAATTGGAAGCACTGAGGACTGAGAGCAAGCACAGTGGAACCCGGGAAGGCCCAGCTCTGTGGGGAAGGGGCTTCCACCGAAGGAAAACTAAGAAACAGAAAAAACTTCATCCCCAACAAGCCAGACATCCACTCAGAGACCCAATCTGAAAGTCAGCAATTACAAAGATGACAGATGGATAAATCCACAAAAACAGGAAAAAACCAGTGCAAAAAGGCTGAGAACACCCGAAATCAGAATGCCTCTCCTCCTACAGGGGATTGCAGCTCCTCATCAGAAAGAGAACAAGGCGTGATGGAGATGAGTGTGATGAACTCACAGAATCAGGCTTCAGAAGGTGGATAATAAGAAACTTCTGTGAGCTAAAAGAACATGTTCTAACCCAATGCAAAGAAACTAAGAACCTTGAAAGAAGATTTAACGAAATGTTAAC
>PVKP010033184.1:8329-25347 GCA_004027715.1 Plecturocebus donacophilus | reverse complement strand
TCCAATTGCTGTTTTCCTTGTGGAGATGGGACCAGCCGAGCCCGTCCGTCCCGTATACTCTGCACCGGGAAGCGGCGCGCTGGGGTGCTGGCAAAACAGCCGCGCCGGCCAAAAGAGTCGCGCTGGCGACCTGTGTGTCTCCTCTGCCGGGAATCTCCCGGTCTGTGGGCAACAAAAATTCGTCGGAAAGTGCGGCGTCCACTCGTTCTCTGCGCTTTCACTGGGAGCTACATTCCTGAGCTGTTGCTAATCGGCCATCTTGGATCTCTCCCCGAGAAAATAAAACAAATTAACCAGGCTTGGTGGTGTGCACTCGTAGTCCCAGCAATTCAGGAGGCTGAGGTGGGAGGATCGCCTGAGCCTGGGAGGTTGAGGCTGCAGTGAGCTGTGACTGTGCCACTGGACTCCAGCCTGGGGGACAGAGCAAGACCCTGTCTCAAAATAAATAAGTAAGGAAATAAATAATTGGGGCCGGGTATGGTGGCTCACGCCTGTAATCCCAGTACTTTGAGAGGCCAAGGGGGGGCAGATCACCTGAGGTCAGGCATGGAGAAACCCCATCTTTTCTAAAAATACAAAATTAGTCGGGTATGGTGGCGCATGCTTGTAATCCCAGCTACTGAGGAGGCTGAGGCAGAACGATCGCTTGAACCTGGGAGGCGGAGGTTTCAGTGAGCCAAGATTGCACCACTGCACTCCAGCCTGGGCAACAAGAGTGAAACTCCATCTCAAAAAAAAAAAACAAAAGAAACTGGAAAGCTCAAGTGCGGTGTTTAATAGCACACTGAGATTACCCTTGAGTTAGGTGTTTTTCAGATACGGTTTTGCCGCAGTGTATTTCCCCTTCATCCTTTGTCTGAACTCATATTCTTTAAGATGAGAGGAGCAGCTGAGCAGCCACAGGGGGCTTGGCCCTCACATGGAGATCACTGATGAAAACACTTCCTACTCAGAATAACAGGTCATTAAACATGGAAGTCAACTGAGATGTATCCTATGCACCTATTATGTCCTTAACACCATGCTAGGCTCTGTGAAGGACATAGAAATAAGAAACTGACAGAGAGAGAAGATTAAAGCCTTATAGCAAAATGGAAAGTGACATTTAATCAAGGCATACACTGTGTTGCACCCATTCTAAATGTCATGGAAACCCCTGGGAAAAGGTGAAAAATCAAGGGAAGGTCGTGGTGTGTGCTGGGACTTGAAGGATGGGTGGGGTCTGGCTAGGCTGGAGGTGGCCTGTGAGCCACAGGATGGATGGAGTGAAAAGAGCAGGCGTGATTCTACAACAGACAGGTGGGTGGCTTGAGCACGGGGTGAGGAGGAGGGTGGTGGGTCAGATTGTGGGAAGCCCTGAGATTTAAGCAAATGTGATAGAGAGTGGGGTCCCACTGAAGGTTTCTGAGTAGAAGAATGCTTAAAGTCGTATTTTTGATTTAGCTATCTGTTTTAGAGAGAGAAAACATCCTGCAAATTTGCCAGTGAAATGGTTTCAATGGTTTATTTTTGTAAAGCATAATTCTTTTCTTTATTACAAAAGAAATGCATGCTTAGAATGGAAAAACAAAGGCAAGCATAAAGATATTTAAAACATTCTAAAAACCAATTAACCTTGAAATAAAAAGCTTCCAATTGGTTGGTCTGTTTTTTTTTTTTTTTTTTTTTTTTTTTTTCTTGAGACAGAGTCTTGCTTTGTCACCCAGGCTGGAGTGCAGTCGTGCAATCTCGGCTCACTGCAACCTCCACCTCCTGGGTTCAAGTGATTCTCCTGCCTCAGCTTCCCGAGTAGCCGGGATTACAGGTGTGCACCATCATGCCCGGCTAATTTTTGTGTTTTTAGTAGAGATGGAGTTTCGCCATGCTGGCCAGACTGGTCTCAGACCCCTGACCTCAAGTGGTCCACCTGCCTTGGCCTCCCAAAGTGCTGGAATTACAGGTGTGAGCCACCATACCCAGCTCTGTATTCTTTTAGATCCTTTTAATGACTGATGGAGACTACTACCTTTCTACCCAAATCCCTTCTAAATTGCTAAGAGTTGAAGCTGGGATGTGTGGTTGCCCAGCTTGAACTGAATTTTTCAGTCTCTGCACCCACTGCCCCGCTACAACTCAGCAGGAAGGCCTCGCCCAGGGGAGTGAGAGCAGAAGCAACGTGTGCAGCCTCCACAGAGATCATCTCTGGTCCTGTACCTCAGCCTGTCACCTTTCTGTGAGCTGGAGAGCAACCACTTTGAAAGTCCCATGTTGAAGATAGCAGAACCATCATCAGCTGAGTCCCTGAAAGTCTGAGTAGAGAAGTGCTGGCTGTGGATCTGTACATCGAACCAGGACTCTCACAGGTGCAAGGGATACACTTCTAGCTTATCGATTAAGCTGCTCCTGCGTTCTTGGTCTCTTTGTTACAGCAGCTAACGTGACCCTAACAGAATTGTACCATTCATACTGTTTTACTTAACAGTACATTGCAGCAACAGATCCCTTTCTAGAAATGTTTTTCTACTTTATTTTGAAAAATTTCAAATCTACGGAGAAGTTGAAAGAATAGTACAAATCACACCCTTTATTCTTTACCTTGGCAATTTGCTTTCTTTCTTTATATATAGTCTTTTTCTGAACATTTTCAAAGTGACCGCACTTCAAGATACTTTACCCCTAAATACTTCAGGGTGCATCTCCTATCAAAATAGACATTCTCCTGCAATGCCAATACCATTATTTTACCTAAGAAAATTTAATCATTCCACAATATTTTCTAGTATACAGAGCATATTCCAACCCAACTGTCCCCAAGATGTAATTTTAGCTCTACATTTGGATCAATAATTCAGTCAAGGCACTATGTCTCTTTAATCTTTTAATCTAGAACTATTCTCTGGTCTTTTTGGCTTTTTAATTATTTTTCCCATTTGGAAGAGATCCAGCCAGCTGTTTCACAGAATGGCTCATGTTCTAAATTTGATTGCTCCTCATCATAAAATGCAGTTGAATCATTTTGGGTGTGATTATTTTGTAGGTGGTGTGTGTCCTTCTTTATAATATTCTATCCAGGTGCCTTGTTAGGTTGTCCCAGTGTTGGCAAATGCTGCATTTCATCTACAAGGATAAGGTGGTGACCATCAGATTTCTCCAATGTAAAGTACATTTTCCCCGCTTTGTAATTAACAGGGAGTCTGTGGGATGACTCTTTGGCACTGATTGAATAGCCTGTCCCTAAGTAGTATTTTACCCAGTGATTTTAGCATCTTTTGATGTGCTTTGCCTATATTGATAATTACATTGGGGTAGCAAAATTTATGATTTTCTAATCCTACATTTTTTTTTTTGAGACAGACTCTTGCTCTGTCACCCAGACTGAAGTGCAGTGGCGTGATCTCAGCTCACTGTAACCTCTGCCTCGGAGGTTCAAGCAATTCTTGTGCCTCAATCTCCTGAATAGTAGATACTACAGGTGCACGCCACCATGCCCAGCTAATTTTTGTATTTTTAGTAGAGACAGGGTTTCACCATGTTGGCCAGGCTGGTCTTAAACTCCTGGGCTCAAGTGATCTGCCCACCTCGGCCTCCCAAAGTGCTGGGACTCTATAGGCATGAGTCACTGCACCTAGCCTAATTCTATGTTTCTTTTGTAATTATTTGCTAGCATTCTTCTCTTTTTCTCTCTTTTCTTATTTATTAATTATTATTGAGTTCTCAAGGATATATTTTATTCAATTTTTTTGTTCCTCAAATTGTGCCAAAAATGGTGAGTGGGAGTTCATTCAGGCTGGCTTTTAAAAAAATTTTTCAGCCAGGCACAGTGGCTCATGCCTGTAAGCCCAGCAGTTTGGGAAGCTGAGGCGGGCACATCACCTGAGGTCAGGAGTTCAAGACCAGCCTGGCCAACATGGTGAAACCCCATATCTACTAAAAATAAAAAATTTGCCGGGTATGGTGGCACACCACCTGTAGTCCTAACTACCCGGGAGGCTGAGACAGGAGAATCCCTTGAACCTGGGAGGGGGAGGTTGCAGTGAGCCAAGATTGCACCACTGCACTCCAGCCTGGGTGACAGAGTGAAACTCTGTCTCAAAAAATAAATAAATAAATAAAAATTTCAACGTTTGTTTTAGATACAAGGGGTACATATGCAGGTTTGTTACATGGGTATATTGCACCCAAGTTGTGAGCATAGTACCCAACAGGTAGTTTTTCAATCCACATCCGTGTCCTTAGTGGATTGAGTAGTCCACAGTAACTGTTGTTCCCAGGCTTATATGCGTGTGTCTCAATATTTAGCTCCCACTTATAAGTGAGAACGTGTGGTACTTGGGTTTTTGTTTCTGCATCAGTTCCCTTAGGATTATGGCCTCCAGCTCCATCCATGTCGCTGCAAACAACATGGTTTCTTTCTTTTTTACGACTGTAGTGTTCCATAGTACACCTCTTTATCCAATCCACCTTGATAGGCATCTATGTTGATTCCATGTCTTTGCTATTGTGGAAAGCATGGCAATAGACATACAAATCCATGTGTCTTTTTGGTATAAAGATCTATTTTCCTCTAAGTATATACCCAGTAATGGGATTGTTGGGTTGAATGGTAGCTTTAAGTTATTTGAGAAATCTCTAAACTGCTTTCCACAGTGGCTGAACTAATTTACATTCCCAGCAACAGTATGTAAATGTTCTCCTCCACAGCCTTGCCAGCATCTTGCTCTGTCTCTCAGGCTGGAGTGCAGTGGCACCATCTCACTGAAACGTCCGCCTCCTGGATTCAAATGATTCTCAGGCCTCAGCCTCCAGAGTAGCTGGGATTACAGGCGTGTGCCCCCACACCCAGCTAATTTTTGTATTTTTAGTAGAGACGGGGTTTCACTATGTTGGCCAGGCTGGTTTCAAACTCCTGACCTCAGGTGATCCACCCACCTTGGCCTACCAAACTGCTGGGATTACAGGAATGGCTACCGAACCTGGCCTGTATTTTGACTTTTTAATAGTAGCCATTCTGACGGATGTGAGTGGTATCTCACTGCGGTTTTGATTTGCATTTCTCTGACGATTGATGATGATGAGCATTTTTTCATGTTTGTTGGCCACTTGTATTTCTTCTTTTAAAAATTGTTGGCCCTGGGTTGGGCACAGTGGCTCATGCCTGTAATCCTAGCACTTTGGGAGGCCAAGGTGAGTGGATCATTTGAGGTCAGGAGTTTGAGACCAGCCTGGCCAACATAGTGAGACCCCTGTCTCTACTAAAAATGCAAAAATTGGCTGAGTGTTGTGTGGTGCATGCCCATAATCCCAGCTGCTCAGGAGGCAGAGGCAGGAGAATCACTTGAACTCAGGAGACAGAGGCTGCTGTTAGCCGAGATTGTGCCACTGCACTCCAGCCTGATTGACAGAGTGAGACTCTGTCTCAAAAAAAAAAAAAAAAAAAAAAAGATCATCCCAATAGATGCAGAAAAAAGATCATCCCAATAGATGCAGAAAAAGCTTGCGATAGAATTCAACATCCCTTCGTGATAAAAAAACTCTCAACAAACAAGGCATTAAAGGAACATGCCTCAAAATAATAACAGCCATTTATGACAAACTCACAGCCAACATCCTACTAAATGGGCAAAAGCTGGTAGCATTTCCAAGACAAGGATGCCTACTCTCACTACTCCTATTCAATATAATACCAGAAGTCCTAGCCAGGGAATTCAGGCAAAAGAAACAAATAGGAATGGCATCCAAATAGGGAAAGAAGAAGTCAAACTAGCTCTTCACTGACAATATGATTCTATACTTAAAAAACCTTAAAATCGCCATCAAAAGGCTACCAGAACTGATAAACAATTTTAGCAAGGCTGGAGGATACAAAATCAATGTATGAAAATCAGTAGCATTTCTATACATCAATAGTACCCAGGCTGAGAGTCAAATCAATAACACAATCCCATTTACAATAGCCACAGAGAAAATGAAATTCCTAGGAATACAGCTAACCAAAGAGGTGAAAGACATCTGCAAAGAGAATTACAAACACTGCTGAAAGAAATCAGAGACAAACAGAAATGCATCCCATGCTCATGGATTGGATGAATGAATATCATTAAAAAGGCCATATTACCCAAAGCAGTTTACAGATTCAGTGTTATTCCTATCAAACTACCAAGGTCATTCTTCACAGAATTAGAAAAAAGCTATTCTAAAATCCATATGAAACCAAAAAGGAGCCCACATAGCCAAAGCAATACTAAGCAAAAAGAACAAAGCTGGAGATGTCAAATTACCTGATTTCAAATTATACTATGAGGCTACAGTAACCAAAACAGCATGGTACTGGTACAAATAAAAGACACATAGACCACTGAACCAGAATTGAAAACTTAGAAATAAAGCCACACACCTATGACCATCTGATCTTAGACAAATCTAACAAAAACAAGCAATGAAGAAAGACTCCCTAATTCAATAAATAGTGCTGTGGCAACTGGCTAACTACAAGCAGAAAATGAAACTAGACCTTTATCTTCTACGCTATGAAAAAAATAACTCAAGATGGATTAAAGATTTAAATGTAAGACCTCAAGCTATACACATCCTAGAGGAAAATCTAGGGAATACCCTTCTTGACACTGCAGCCTCAACTTCCTGGGCTCAAGCACTCCTCCTATCTCAGCCTCTTGAGTAGCTGGGACTATAGGTGCATGCCACCATGTCCAGCTAATTTTGGTATTTTTAGTAGAGATGAAGTTTCGTCTTGTTGTCTAGGCTGGTCTCGAACTCCTGTGTTCAAGTGATCCTTTCACCTCAGCCTCCCAAAGTGCTGGGATTACAACTGTGAGCCACCATGCCTGGCCACTAGCTTTCTCTTGTATGGCCCATAATACATATTTATTTCATTAGATTAAGCATTGCTTCCTTTATGATATCATCTGATAACAATGAGAAATCAATAATCAAAACAAGAAAGGTCAAAGTAAGACAGATTTGGAGAGATACATCTCATCTTACCCTTGGTGCTTTAGGACTAGCATACAGTTATACATCCATGGAAAAGGCAGTGTAACCATACAGTGGGGATAAGGGAATGATGAGTAAAACAAAGCGCTTGCCCCTATAGAGTCTATAGTCTAGGTGTGGCTATAGATCATGGAATCAAATAATTATGAAATAAATGTCAAATTACTAGAGTCACAGATTTTTTTTAAAAAGGAAGTAGGAACAGCCATAAGAACATGGACTAGGGGATGGAGGCATCCTAATCTACTTGGGGGTGGATGGTGAGGGAAACTTCCCTGTGGAAGTGACCTCAGCTGCAATCTGAGGCATGGCAGGACAGGGTGAGTGCTGCGAGGGGAGGGAACAGCATGTACAAAGGTGCTGTATCAGGAGGCGGCCGGGCACTTCAAAAGATACAGAGCCAGTGTGGGTGAAACACACAGCTATAAGGAGAGCCAGATCTCCCAGGGCCTCGCTGGTTACATCCTCAAGCTAAAAGCCACAGAATGCCATGGAGGGGTTTTAGTGGGCAAATAAAGTGAACTGAGCTCTGCTTGTCAATCTCTCTCTCTCTCTCTTTTTTTTTTTTTTGAGACAGAGTCTCATTCTGTTGCCCAGGCTAGGGTGCAGTGGTGTGATCTCAGCTCACTGCAACCTCTGTCTCCAGGGTTCCAGCAATTCTCATGCCTCAGCCTCCTGAGTAGCTGGGATTACAGGTGCATGCCACCACACCCAGTTAATTTTTATATTTTTAGTAGAGATGGGGTTTCACCACGTTGGCCAGGCTGGTCTCGAACTCCTGACCTCAAGTGATCTGCTAGCCATGGCCTCCCAAAGTGCTGGGAGTACAGGCACACACCACCACGCCTGGCCTGCTTGTCAGTATGTCTCTACCTGTGTTATAGAAAATGGGATCTGGGGACAGGAGTGTGGGTGTGAAGACTGGTTAGGAAGCCACTGCAGTAACTCAAGGAGACGATGGCACAGAAGATGACACAGATGGATTCAAAGATATTGAGGAAGTAAAATGGAAAGGACTTGGTGATGAAATCAATGCAGGGTGAGATGGAGAGAAAATGTCAGAGTCTGATGATAATGCATAATGTAATTGGGTTGTGTCCCCACCCAAATCTCATCTTGAATTGTAGCTCCCACGATTCCCATGTGTCATGGGAGGGACCAAGTGGGAGGTAACCGAACATGGGGGCAGGTCTTTCCTGAGTTGTTCTCGTGATAGTGAATAAGTCTCACAAGATCTGATGGTTTTATACAGGGGAGTCTCCCTGCACAAGTTCTCTCTTTGCCTGTTGCCATGTAAGAAGTGCCTTTCGCCTTCCGCCGTGATCATGAGGCATCCCCAACCATGTGGAACTGTGAGTCCATTAAACCTCTTTTTTTTTTTTTTAAATAAATTACGCAGTCTTGGGTATGTCTTTATCAGCAATGTGAAAATAGACTAATTATAACCCACACAAGGAAGAAGGAAGGGCCATGCTGGGACCTCTAGCATGAGCCTGTTGAGCTTGAGGTGTCTTTTGAAATACCTGAGGCAAGAGAGTGACTAAACAGTTGGATGCTCTGATTTGGGGATCAAAGTGAGGTTTGGGGGGGAAACGCAGACCTGGTGGTCATTGGCAGTCGGCATCTTGACTTTGGCTGGTGAAATGCTCAAGAAGCAGGGTTTCTTGGGGGCAGGACGTTCACTTGCATGGGAAAAAATATTACATCTTTATTTTCTCTAACCTCCAATGAAATCTAAGCCATATTTTTCATCTATGAATGCAGGCAACAAGCCACAGCAGTATTAGCAGGACCTGTGATTTTGTCACCATTAGAAATCACAGCTATTTTCACTTCTCATTACATTTGTTGCAGATGTCTCAAAATACCCTTTACGCCCATCACTTGTTATTTAATGTGCTAATAAAGAAGCATGCATATTACTGAATCACAACTTTCTAAAAATATTTTGATGACTATTTCAATAACAGTGGGTTCCTTTGAAAGCCCGTGGATCTCATTTTATGTTTTTGAAAATATTATTCTGAGAAGGGGATCTAGGGATTTCACCATGTGGCCAAAGAGGTTTGCAGTACAAATATGGGATAAAATGCCAAGGAGTAGATGTGAAAAGAGCCCATCCTCGAGGAATCCCAGGGTTCAGAGCCTGGGTGGAGGAGGAGGAGAAGTGGAGAATAAGAAACCGTCCCTGGTGACAAGCGGAAACCAGCAGGAGCAGGTGGCTTTGCAGAAGCTCAGAAAGGCAGTGTGTCCAGGAGGCGCCAGTGGCCAAGCGAGTGGACAGCTGCCGTGAGGTCAAGCACAGTGAGGACAGAAAGAGACCCGCTGCATGCAGAGACAGGGAAGTCATTTGCTGGAGAGCCATTTCTGTGGAATGATGAGCGTGGAAGCCAGATTGGAGTGGGCTGAGGAGTGAGTAGGAGGTGGGGAAATGGAGTCAGTCAGTGTAAATAATTCTTTTGAGAACTTTGGCTGTGAAGGGGAAGAAATAAGTGGAGGGGGATGTGGGATAAGGAAGGGCTGTTCTGTTCTTTTTTTTTTTTTTTTTGCCAAGAGACCTCCAATCACGATTAAACGTGGATGGGAAGGCTCTGGCAGCGAGCAGGGGATCCAGGCAGGGAAGGGATGAACCCTGGGCTTAGCACAAGGCAAGGGGCAGATCCCAGGCACAGGGGGAGAGGGCGGTAATGATGGGAGCCGGAGGCTGGGGTAACAGTAAGCTGAGGAGGTTTCCAGCTGAGGGACACTATGGCATGAGGTGGAAGAGAGGAGGATGGTTTGAGGAGGAAGACAGAGTTGACCAGAGAAGTACGGGGCAGCAAGGAGGAATTCCAGAGGCTGTGACTTTTCAGTGGCACCGCTTTTGAAAGTTGAGTGACTTTTCTCCAGCAGTGGCTGGTGGCCTGGATATGAGCTGAGAGATGATGGCTGGGTGAGATTTCACCAGGCAGGTGTGAAAAGAAGACTAAAGGAAAAGATAATTGACTAAGAGGGTCAAGCACAGGACCTAGGCTGTGTAGGGAGGACACATCAGTGCAGAGGTGACAGTCACAGGGCAAAGAAAGAGGAATCCAGGGGTGAGAGGTTCCCCAGAGGTGGAGGATGTGTCACTGCAGAAACAGTTAAACAGCAGAGCTGGAAGGTCCAGAGACCAGAGACCTGGATCCAGCCAGCAATTTTGAAGATGAAATTCTTTTGGGTGATGATGCCACCTGGGATGTGCTGTGGGGGATGGGGTGGTAGAGAGCAGCGGAAGAGGACACCTGAGAAACTTGGGATCTGAGATGCCAGGGTGGATGCTGGAGTCGAGGACTATGGCGGGAGGTCAGGAGATGTGGTGGGGACAGAAACTGGAACTGCCTGCCAGTCTGCACTGCCAGGGGACTAACAGTGGTGGGAATGACAAGGGGGAGAGGATGGTGGGATTAAATAGCACAAGCCTTGGCGGATGGGGTTTCCACCAGAGCCTGGTGGGTAGTGGTCTGGAGCAGCATTGGGAGGAGGACACCCAGGGAAGAGCCAGCTTCACTGCAGCAGGAAGGGGAAGGGAGGGGAGCTCTGAGAAGGGGTCTGAGGTGCATTTCCTGTGCTGCAGGGAGGCTGCGCCGCTCACCATTTCCCAGACGTGCCGCCCCTCCCTGAATCAGGGTCTTCCTCCTGACACGTCCTCCCTACCACAGCTCCCCAGCCTCACCTCGAGATTCCCAAATCTTGTCCGTGCCTTAAGATCCAGCTTAAAAATCTGCATCCTCTATGAAGTGCTCCCAGGTTTCCCCCTGGCCTTTTTTTTTTTTTTTTTTTTTCCTGAGATGAAGTCTTGCTCTGTCGCCCAGACTGGAGTGCAGTGGTGCGATCTTGGCTCACTGCAACCTCCACCTCTCGGGTTCAGGCGATTTTCTTGCCTCAGCCTCCCAAGTAGCTGGGATTACAGGTGCCCGCCACTATGCGCAGGGTATTTTTGTATTTTTAATAGAGATGGGGTTTCACCATGTTGGCCAGGCTGGTCTTGAACTCCTGACCTCAGGTGATCAGCCTGCCTGGGCCTCCCAAAGTGCTGGGATTACAGGTGTGAGCCCGGTCCCCACAGCCTTTTTATTACACTCATCAGGCACTGTTTTGAACTACAGACATTTGTAGAATGCCTTAGTTTACCGACACTGTCAGACACGGGGGGGCGTGGCTTACTCATTACCATCCCCGTGGTACCCAACATGGTGTCTTGTACACAAGTGACTTTAGTTTCCTTATTTTTTTTCAATTTTTAAAATTTTATTTTTAATTGACAAATAATTGTATTATAATTTCTGAATGAATAAAGCAATATAAAAACAAAATAAAAGTTTTAGGATGAAATGCTGTATGCTATAAAATGTGTTGAATGCAGGTATGAACCTGAATATATTACAGTTTTAAAAAATTTTAAATTTTGATATCTGAGTTTTAAATGTCTTTTCAATTATTTATTTATTTAGAGACAGGATCTCGTTCTGTCTCCCAGGCTGAACTGCAGTGCTGTGATCATAGCTCACTGCAGTCTTGAACTCCTTCCTGGGCTCAAGTGATCCTCCCACCTCAGCCTTCCAAGGAGCTGGAATTACAGGTTAATTTTTAAATTTTTTGTAGACAGGAGGTCTTGCTATGTCGCCCAGGCTGGTCTCAAGCTCCTGGGCTCAAGTGCTCCTCCCAACTTAGCCTCCTAAAGTGTTGGGATTTCAGGCATGAGTCACTGCACTGGCCCTTAAATGGTTTTTAACAAGTACTTTGGTTTTAAAGATTGGAAACATTTTTTAAAGTAGAGAATTAAAAGAAAATGTAGTAAACAAACACAGAGGCTACTTACAAAGGAAAAAAAGGCATTTTCTTGTAATCACCTCTCACACAATGTCTGACTCAGGGAACGCTTTGGGTCAGAGGTCACCCATTCTCAGCACCTACAATTCACTGAGCTGGGATAACAATTTGTGCTTGTATCAACCTGGCCACATGGCAGGATCACCCTGGTGCAAGGACAAGGCTGTCTCGCTTATCTGTTGAAAAAGGCAGGACAACTTTCTGCAAGCATTCACAATTCGAACGGACAGTTCTCCCATTTTAATGTCATGCCCTACTTTAAAATTACCTAGAGGAACTCAGATGAAGCACAGAAATGACGGAGAAATGGGGCACTGCTGGCTTTGCCCAAGATAGTTAGTACTTGTTTGCTCCATGAATACTGCTGAAGACCTCCAGCACCCTGGTCTGCCCACAGAGGGTTCTGCACACCAGTGTTCCCATTACTCTATAACCTCTTCATAAAAGAAATATCCAGTTCAGCCTGGTGAGTTACGGGCAGAATCTTCAACCACAAGATGACCTCTGATACAAAGTACAAGTGAGTCCCAGGTCAACTTCGGGCTGTTCTGAGTTTCCTCCGTCCACTCAGAGCTGCAACCCTGCCATTCTTCTGCCTTTCCATCTTTGCCTGCTTGTGATCAAAGGAACCTGGTGTTTTAAAGAAGCCACCTGTCCCTCTGTAGAGTGGTATGCCAGGAAAAGAGTGCTTTATTTAGCTGGCTACACTGGTCACTCATTCAGTGATTTCAGGGGTTTCAAAAGGGTATGATCATAACTGACTAATCTTCCAGCCCAAATGGCCACTGCAGATTGGCAGCCTTTCTCCCGTCAATCATTTGGCATTCTGTACTCTTAGAACATCCTCTGGGCTCATGCCCACCATGGGGTACATCTTTCTGTCAGCCTCCTCCCTTAGGCTGGGAGCTCGTCAAAAGAGGAGGCACCGTTTGTGGTTATATTTCCAATGCCTAGCACATGTCCCCAGTGCATATTTGATGACTAAGTTGTGATGCAGGGCAGGCGAGCCCCAACATTGGGACTTAACCCAGAAGGCTTCTTGGCTTTGCCGAGGAAAGTGGTCAAGGGTGAGCCGGTGGTGTTAGACTGTGATTTTGACTGAAGTGGTGGTGTACTGCGGCAGAGACTGCCCCTTGTGGACTGGCTGCCCAACAGGCAGTGTGCCCAGAGTGACGCTCAGGGCTGTCAATCATTCTCCTGTCATTTCAAGCCAGGTCATGGAGCATTCTCCACTCCAAGTCACATTATCCCCTTTCTTCTCTTGCCCAGTATAAGGATCCTATTCTGGCTGTTATGGTGATATGGTTATGACTTTTGATAGGTGCACATTCCTAAAACATTCTTGCAATCATGGTAAGAGGTGGGGCACAGACACTGGACCAAATTGAGGACTAGTGTTTGTGGGGTGGGGATGGGCCGGAAGCCGCTTTCCATAAGACACGCCCACCAATGTGCCATGTCAGTTTACCATTGCCATGGCAACACCTGGGCAGTACCAGTCCTTGCCATGGCAATGACCTAATGACCCAGAAGTTACTACTCTTTTCCTAGAAATTTCTGCATGATCTCCTCCTTAATCTGCATGCTATTAAAAGTAGGTATAGCCTGGGCGTGGTGGCTCATGTCTGTAATCCTAGCACTTTGGGAGGCTGAGGTGAGTGGGTCACCGGAGCTCAGGAGTTTGAGACCAGCCTGGGCAACACGGTGAAACCCAATTTCTACTAAACATACAAAAAAATTAGCCAGACGAGGTGGTGGGCACCTGTAATCCCAGCTACTCAGGAGGCTGAGGCATGAGAATTGCTTGAACCCGGGAGGCGGAAGTTGCAGTGAGCCGAGATCGTGCCACTGCACTCCAGCCTGGGCGACAAAGTGAGACTCCATCTCAAAAAAAAAAAAAAGAAAAGAAAAGAAAAGTAGGTATAAGTATGACTTCAGAACAGCCCTGAGCTGCCACTCTGGGCACACTGACTATGGGGTAGTCAGTCCACAGGGAGCAGTCCCTCTGCCACTGAACACCACCACTTCAATCACAATTGCTGTCTAAACACCACTAGCTCATGGTTCAACACTTACCTGGGCAAAGCCGAGGCCCCTTCTGGGCTAAGTCCCAGTGTTGGGGCTCGCCTGCCCTGCATCACAACTTAGTCATCAAATATGCACTGGGCTCCTACGTGTGCTAGGCATTGGAATATAACCACGAACAATGCCTCCTCTTTTGACGAGCTCCCAGCCTAAGGGAGGAGGCAGACAGAAAGATGTACCCCATGGTGGGATGAGCCCAGAGGGTGTTCTAAGAATACAAAGAAAGGACAAGAGAAAACCACCCGACCCCCAGGAGAAGCTCTAGAGACTTTCCTCAGAGGAGGTGCCCTCAGAGTTGAGGGTGCACAGAGGTTGGTCAGATGAGCTCAGGAGGCATGCAGGGGTCAGGCACACAAGGGCCTTGGATACCTTGCAAAGGTGTTTGAACATGATCACAGCAATGGGAAACCACTGAAGAATATTTAATAAAGGAGTGTTGTGATCCAATTTGATCCTAAAGGATCTATCTCTCTCACAGCAGCCTGGAAGGCTGCCTGGAAGGGGAAAGGTAAAGACAAAATCATTAGGGAAATGACAATAATCCAGACAAATTCCAGCACTTTAGGAGGCTGAGGAGGGCAGATCACAAGGTCAGGAGTTCAAGACCAGCCTGGCTAATATGGTGAAACCCTGCCTCTACTAAAAATACAAAAATTAGCTGGGCGTGGTGGCACAGGCCTGTAGTCCCAGCTACTTGGGAGGCTGAGCACACAAATCGCTTGAACCTGGGAGGTGGTGGTTGCAGTGGGCTGAGATCACGTCACTGCACTGCAGCTTGCGTGACAGAACAGGATTCTGTCTCAAAAAAAAAAGTCCAGACAAGAAAAGAGAGGGCCCTGCAAAGGGAGGTGAAGGTGGACAGATTTGAGGGAGAGGAGAGGAGACAGTCAGGCTTCAGTGTTTGATAGCTGGAAGTAGGAGGAGGAGCAGAAGGAAGAGGAGGCGGAGTCTAGGACAATTTCCAGGATTCTGGCTTGGGCAGAAATAAGAAATTCAGGAAGAGGAAACAATTGGAGGGGAGATGATGATGTATCCAGCACCTTGAGCCTGAGGGGCTTGTGGGACCTGCCACGATGAACAGAGCCACAGCTAAAATGGAAAACAAACTCAAAGGAAAATTCCCACAGATCCGCACTTGTCAAACCGTGGGCTGCACATTCTCTCTCCATGACGTGCATTTCAGGCTCCAGAGACTGCGTGCAGAGCTGCGTTATTATCCAGTGCACCTCGAGGGAGCAGAATCCGAGCTAGAGTCAAGAGGGAGGCTGTGATGAACACCATGCCAGGTGTGAAGGGTGACTCACAGCCTCCCAGGGTGGGGCCCCCTAGCAGCAAGAACCAGCGTGTGCGTGCGCAACCTGCCCCATCAGCACACAGGCCTGGGGCCAGAAAGAAGAGAGGCCCGGCCCACAAGGAATCTGACAATGGGCAAGCAGAAGTTAGAGAAAATTAAAAGCATGACTCATGGAACGCATATGCCCATCCTGAGCCGTGGCTGCTTTCATGACATGGTTAAGGGTGTCAGTGGGTTGACATTGACAGATTAATGGGAGGATGTCTCCCCCAGGGCTGTTTGAAGGAGGAGAAGCTCAAGGTTTCACGGACAGGATAAATAATCATGTAGATATGCCCAGATCATAGAAAAACATAAAATGCAAATCAAGCCAGCCTCCATGGACAGATGAGTCACCAGAGAGGTAATATTTGCTAGGAGCTGCAGTATGCAAAGCATTGTGCTATGGATTATGCAGCATTGGTTTCTGGGAAACAAAACCCCTTCCTGGCTCAGGGGTCTGGTTTTGTTTTTGAGTTTGACCATAATCTGGAGCTGCACTGTGCCACAGAACTTTCTGCAGTGACCGGTGTCCTAGATCGCCATGGTCCAATATGGCAGCCAGGAGGCTGAGTACAGTGGCTCACACCTGTAATCCGAGCACTTTGGAAGACCAAGGTAGGCAGATCACCTGAAGTCAGGAGTTTGAGACCATCCTGGCCAACATGATGAAACCCTGTCTCTACTAAAAATACAAAATTAGCCGGGTATGGTGGCGCACGCCCATAGTCCCAGCTATGCGGGAAGCTGAGGCAGGAGAATTGCTTAAACCCAGGAGTTGGAGGTGGCAGTGAGCCAAGATCTTGCCACTGCACTCCAGCCTGGGCAACAGAGTGAGACTCTGTCTGGAAAACAAAAAAAAAAAACCAAAAAACAATATGGCAGCCACTGACCACACGTGGCTCTTGCGTGTATAACATGTGGCTAATACCACTAGGGATCTCCACGGTACATTTAATTCTAATTAATTTAAATGTAAGGTTTAAAACACCTGTGTAGTGGCCACTGTATTAAACAGCACAGTTTTAGACCTTTGCTGCTCTCACCCATGGCTGGACATTCTGACTTTTTAAGCCACTGCAGGCTACTTGAAGAGGCTTTATTTTTTATGTTAATCTCCAAAATTCGTGTGGATTCTCATGAACGAAACAATTAGAGTGTTTATGTTGGGTAGCAGCCTTCCTCTGGAGGCGCACCTTGCTTGCTGGGAGAGTCAAGTGACTTCATTGATGTGAACAGCACACCGGGCCAGGCCTGGGGCACCGCCAGCTGCTTCTCGGTATCAGGTTCACTGCCTACGCCTCCTTCCAATGTAACCTTGAGTCCTGGTGACCTGGAATCTAAATATTTAGCTGCTCGGTTGCCAACAGTGAAAGGACTAGAATCTTATTTCTACAAGCAGAGCAAATGGTGCTCTTGAAAAACTGAGAGTGATCTCCACCTTCCTTCCCAATGAAGTAAATGTAGTGAGAATGTGGCCTCAGTCCGAGGCTAGTGCATTTGGAATGACACCCTTTCCAGGCGAGGATACAGGATCTTGGAAAGATGAGAAGGGCCTGTGATGTGTTGCTTTTTAGAAGCTTGCTGTCCTCCAGGTCCTGGGCCAATTAATCATTTTCATCATCTTCTATGGGGAAATCAAGGTTCCTGTCCCCTCTCTGTGAAGATTCGCAAGGCCAAAATTCCTTCTGTGCCTCTGTCAATCACAGCAAGCTCCTCTGGGCCAGCAGCTGTCTCGTGGGTGCCCGGGAAAGAGGGG
>PVKP010033183.1:0-25242 GCA_004027715.1 Plecturocebus donacophilus | reverse complement strand
ATGCTCTTTACCTTTTGGTATGTTTTTGGAATGGCTAATACTGGTTGTTACTTTCTATGTGTAGTGCTTCTTTCAGAAGCTCTTGTAAAGCAGGCCTGGTGGTGATGTAATCTCTGAGTGCTTGCTTGTTCGCAAAAAAATTTATTTTTCCTTCACTTATGAAGCTTAGTTTGGCTGGATATGAAATTCTGGGTTGAAAATTCTTTTATTTAAGGATGTTGATTGTTGACCTCCACTCTATTCTGCCTTGTAGGGTTTCTGCTGAGAGATCTGCTGTGAGTCTGATGGGCTTCCCTTTGTGGGTAACCCAATCCTTTTCTCTGGGTGTCCTTAGCATTTTCTCCTTCATTTCAACCCTGGTGAATCTGACAATTATGTGCCTTGGGGTTGGTCTTCTTGAGGAATATCTCTGTGGTGTCCTCTCTATTTCCTGGACTTGAATATTGGCCTGCCTTGCTAGGTTGGGGAAGTTTTCCTGGATAATATCCTGAAGAGTATTTTCCAGCTTAGATTCATTCTCTTCGTCACATTCAGGTACACCTATCGAACGTAGATTAGGTCTTTTCACATAGTCCCATATTTCTTGAAGACTTTGTTCATTCCTTTTTACCCTTTTTTCTGTCATCTTGCCTTCTTGTTTTATTTCATTGAGTTGATCTTTGGCCTCTGATATCCTTTCTTCTGCTTGGTCAATTTGGCTGTTGAAACTTGTGCATGCTTCAAGAAGTTCTCGTGTTGTGTTTTTCAGCTCCATCAATTCACTTATATTCCTCTCTAAGTTGTCCATTCTCGTTAGCATTTCATTAAATCTTCTTTCAACGTTCTTAGTTTCTTTGCATTGGGTTAGAACATGTTCTTTTAGCTCACAGAAGTTTCTTATTATCCACCTTCTGAAGCCTGATTCTGTCAGTTCATCACATTCAGTCTCCATCAGGCCTTGTTCCGTTTCTAATGAGGAGCTGCAATCCCCTGTAGGAGAGGCATTCTGATTTCGGGTGTCCTCAGCCTTTTTGCACTGGTTTCTTCCCATTTTTGTGGATTTATCCACCTGTCATCTTTGTAATTGCCGACTTTCAGATTGGGTCTCTGAGTGGATGCCCGGCTTGTTGGTGATGAAGTTTTTTCTGTTTCTTAGTTTTCCTTCGGCGGACGCCCCTTACCCACAGAGCTAGGCCTTCCTGGGTTCAGCTGTGCTTGCTGTGAAACTCTTAGTCCTCAGTGCTTCCAATTGCTGTTCTTGTGGGGATGGGACCAGCTGAACCTGACTAAAAGGGCACCCAGTCCCGTATACTCTGCACCTAGAAGCGCTGCGCCGGGGTGCCGGCAAAACAGCTGTGCCAGCCAAAAGAGTCACGCTGGCGACCCGTGTGGCTCCTCCGCCAGGAATCTCCCAATTTGTGCGCAACAAAAATTCATCTGAAATTGCAGCATCCACTCGCTTTCTGCACTTTCACTGGGAGCTACAATCCTGAGCCGCTGCTAATCGACCATCTTGGATCTCTCTCTGCCCAGTGATGAAGTTTTTTCTGTTTCTTAGTTTTCCTTTGGCGGACTCCCGTTCCCCACAGAGCTGGATCTTCCTGGGTTAGGCTGTGCTTGCTGTGAAACTCTCAGTCCTCAGCGCTTCCAATTGCTGTTCTCCTTGTGGCGATGGGATCAGCCGAGCTCGACCTGTATACTCCGCACTGAGAAGCGCCGCACCAGGGCACCGGCAAAACAGCTGCGCCAGCCAAAAGAGTCGTGCTGGCAACCCGTGTGCCTCCTCTGCCAGGAATCTCCCAATCTGTGGGCAACAAAAATTAGTCTGAAAGCGCAGCATCCACTTGCTCTCTGTGCTTTCACTGGGAGCTACAATCCTGAGCTGCTGCTAATCAGCCATCTTGGATCTCTCTCTCTGCTAGGTTTTTAACTGGCTTGCTCTTGCTTCTCTAGTTCTTTTAATTGTGATGTTAGAGTGCCAATTTTATATATTTCCTGCTTTCTCTTGTGGTCATCTAGTGCTATAAATTTCCCTCTAAATTCTGCCTTAGCTGTGTCCCAGAGATTCTGGTACGTTGTGTCTTTGTTCTCTTTGGTTTCAAATAGCTTATTTATTTCTGCCTTAATTTCATTATTTACCCAGTAGTCATTCAGGAGCAGGTTGTTCGGTTTCCATGTAGCTGTATGGTTTTGAGTAAGTTTCTTAATCCTGAGTTCTAATTTGATTGCAGTGTGGTCTGAGAGACTGTTTGTTTATGCAATTTCTTCATAGTGACAATGGTCTTTACAATTTGGCATGTTTTTGCAGTGGTTGGTACAACAAAAAAGCGGGAGTGGCTGGCAAGATCAACACAGAAGGCAGGTGATCTATGCATTTCCAACTGAGGTACCCCAGTCATCTCACTGGGACTGGTTAGACGATGGGTACAGCCCACGGAGTTTGAGCTGAAGCAGGGTAGGGCATCATCTCACCCAGGAAGTTCAAGAGGTTGGGGAATTACCTCTCCTAGCCAAAGGAAGCTGTGAGGTACTGTGCCATGAGAAATGGTGCACTCCAGCCCAGAAAATATGCCTTTCCCATGGTCTTTGCAGCCCACAGACCAGGAGATTCCCTCGGGTACCTATGTCATGAGGGCCCTGGGGTTCAAGTGCAAAACTGCATGGCTGTTTAGGCAGATACCAAGCTAGCTGCAGGAGTTTTTAAATACCCAAGTGGCACCTAGAACGCCAGCAAAACAGAGCTGTTCACTCCCCTAGAAAGGGGGCTGAAGCTAGGAAGCCAAGTGGTCTAGCTCAGCAGATCCCACCCCCATGGAGCCCAACAAGCTAAGATCCCTGCCTTGTAATTCTCACTGCCAGCAGCCTGAAGTTGATCTGGGACATTTGAGCTTGGTAGGGGAGGGGCATCCACCATTACTGAGGCTTTAGTGGGTAGTTTTCTCTTTAGTGTAAACAGAGCCGCCAGGAACTTTGCACTGGGCAGAGCCTGCCACAAAGCCACAAGGCCGCTGTAACCACATGGCCTTTCTAGATTCCTCTTCTCTGGGAAGTGCATCTCTGAAAGAAAGGCAGCACCCCAGTTAGGGGCTTAAAGATAACACTCCCATCTCCCTGGGACAGAGCACCTGGGGGAAGGGGCGGCTGTGGGTGCAGCTTCAGCAGATTTAAAACATTCCCACCTGCTGGCTCTGAAGGGAGCAGCAGATCTCCCAGCACAGCACTCAAGCTCTGCTAAGGGACAGACTGCCTCCTGAAGTGGGTCCCTGCCCCCGTGCCTCCTGACTGGGAGACATTTCCCAGCAGGGGTCAACAGACACCTCATATAAGAGAGCTCAGCTGGCATCTGGAGGGTGCCTCTCTGAGACGAAGCATCCAGAGAAAGGAACAGGCAGCAATCTTTGCTGTTCTGCAGGCTCTGCTAGTGATACCCAGGCAAACAGGGTCTAGGATGGACCTCCAGCAAACTCCAGCAAGCCTGCAGCAGAGGGGCCTATTAGAAGGAAAACTAACAAACAGAAAGGAATAGCATCAATATAAACAAAATGAACATCCACACAAAAACTCCATCTGAAGGTCACCAACATCAAAGACCAAAGTTAGATAAATCCATGAAGATGAGGAAAATCCAGTGCAAAAAGGCTGAAAATTCCAAAAAGCAGAATGCCTCTTCTCTTCCAAAGGATCACAACTCTTTGCCAGCAAGGAAACAAAACTGGACAGAGAATAAGTTTGATGAACTGACAGGAGGCTTCAGAAGGTGGGTAATA
The DNA here is from genome assembly GCA_004027715.1 of Plecturocebus donacophilus. Lineage (NCBI taxonomy): Eukaryota > Metazoa > Chordata > Mammalia > Primates > Pitheciidae > Plecturocebus > Plecturocebus donacophilus. Next base: position 21,496 of record PVKP010033183.1, on the reverse strand, counting down.
ACAAACTCCCCCTAGCTAACGGAGCATGATCTAGCCCAATGCAAGGAAGCTAAGAACCTTGAAAAACGGTTAGAGGAATTGCTAACTAGAATATAACCAGTTTAGAGAAGAACATAAATGACCTGATGGAGCTGAAAAACACAGCAAGAGAACTTTGTGAAGCATACACAAGTATCGATAGCCAAATGGATTGAGCAGAAGAAAGGATATCAGAGATTGAAGATCAACTTAATAAAATAAAGTGTGAAGACAAGATTAGAGAAAAGAGAATGAAATGCTATGAACAAAGCCTCCAAGAAACAGAGGACTATGTGAAAAGACCAAACCTATGTTTGATTGGTGTATCTAAAAGTGACAGGGAAAATGGAACCAAGTTGGAAAACACTCTTCAGGATATTATCCAGGAGAACTTCCCCAACTAGCAGGACAGGCCAACATTCAAATTCTGAAAATATGGAGAACACCCCAAAGATACTCCTCGAGAAGAGCAGCCCCAAGACACATAATTGTCAGATTAACTAAGGATGAAATAAAGACAAAAATGTTAAGGGCAGACAGAGAGAAAGGTTGGGTTACTCACAAAGGGAAGCCCATCAGACATAGCAGATCTCTCTGCAGAAACCCTATATGCCAGAATAGAATGGGGACCAACGTTCAACATTCTTAAAGCGAAGAATTTTCAGCCCAGAATTTCATATCCAGCCAAACTACGCTTTATAAGAGAAGGAGAAATAAAATCCTCTACAGAGAAGCAAATGCTGAGAGATTTTGTCACCACAGGCCTGCCTTACAAGGGCTCCTGAAGGAAGCATTAAATATGGAAAGAAAAAACCAGTATCAGCCACTGGTTTTTATCAGCCACAAAATATAAAAACCAATGATACTACAAACCAACTGCGTCAACTAATGTGCAAAGTAACCAGCTAGCATCATAACGACAGGATCAAAATAATGCATAACAACATTAACCTTAAATGTAAATGGGATAAATGCCCCAATTAAAAGCCACAGACTGGCAAATTGGATAGAGTAAAGACCCATCAGTGTGCTGTATTCAGGAAACCCATCTTACATGCAAAGACACACATAGGCTCAAAATAAAAGGATGGAAGAATATTTACCAAGCAAATGGAAAGAAAAAAAAAAAGCAGGGGTTGCAATCCTAGTCTCTGACAAAACAGACTTTAAACCAACAGAGATCAAAAAGGACAAAAAAGGGCTTTACATAATGGCAAAGGAATCAATGCAACAAGATAAGCTAATTACCCTAAATATATATGCACCCAATACAGGAGCACCAAGGTTCATAAAGCAAGTTCTCAGAGACCCACAGACTTAGACACCCACACAATAATACTGGGAGACTTTAATACCCCACTGTCAATATTAGATAGATCAATGAGACAGAAAATTAATAAGGATATTCAGGTCTTGAAATCAGCTCTGGACCAAGTGGACCTAATAGATATCTACAGAACTCTCCACCCCAAATCAACAGAATATATCTTCTTCTCATCATCACATAGCACTTATTCTAAAATAAATCACATAATTGGAAGTAAAATACTCCTAAGAAAATTCAAAAGAATGGAAATCATAGCAAACAGTTTCTCAGATCACAGTGAAATCAAATAAGGACTCCATATTAAGAAACCCACTCAAAACCATACAACTATATGAAAACTGAACAACCTGCTCCTGAATAACCACTTGGTAAATAAGGAAATTAAGGCAGAAATAAGTTCTTTGAAACCAAAGAGAACAAAGACACAATGTATCACAATCTCTGGGACACAGCTAAAGCAGTATTAAGAGGGAAATTTATAGCACTTAATGCCCATATCAGAAAGCAGGAAAGATTTAAAACTGACGCCGTAACATCACAATTAAAAGAACTAGAGAAGCAAGTGCAAATCAATTCAAAAGCATACAGAATAAAAGAAATAACTAAAATCAGAGCAGAACTGAAGGAGATAAAGGCCCAAAACACCCTTCAAAAGATCAATAAATCCAGGAACTGATTTTTTTGAAAATATTAACAAAAATTGATAGACCACTAGCCAGACTAATAAAGAAGAAAAGAGAGAAGAATCAAATAGACACAATAAAAAATAATAAAGGGGATACTACCACTCATCCCACAGAAATATAAAATACCACCAGAGAATACTATAAACACCTCTACACAAATAAACTAGAAAATCTAGAAGAAATGGATAAATTCCTGGACATATACATACGCCCAAGACTAAACCAGGAAGAAGTCAAATCCCTAAGTAGACCCATAACAAGTTCTGAAACAGAAGCAGTAATTAATAGCCTACCAACCAAGAAAAGCCCAGGACCAGACGGATTCACAGCCGAATTCTACCAGAGGTACAAAGAGGAGCTGGAACCATTCCGTCTGAAACTATTCCAAACAATACAAGAAGAGGGACTCCTCCCTAATTGATTTTATGAGGCCAGCATCATCCTGATACCAAAACCTGGCAGAGCCACAATAACAACAAAAAGAAATTTCAGGCCAATATCCCTGATGAAGACTGATGCAAATATCCTCAATAAAATACTGGCAGACCGAATTTAGCAGCACATCAAAAAGTTATCCAGCAAAATCAAGTTGGCTTCATCACTGGGATACAAGGCTGTTTCAACATACGCAAATCAATACATGTAATCCATCATAGAAACAGAACCAATGACAAAAACAACATGATTATTTCAATAAAAACAGAAAAGGCCTTCAATGAAATACAACACCCCTTCATACCAAAAACTCTCAATAAACTAGGTATTGATGGAACATACCTCAAAACAGTAAGAGCTATTTATGACAAACCCATAGCCAATATCATACTGAATGGGCAAAAGCTGAAAGTATTCCCGCTGAAAACTGACACAAGGATGCCCTCTCTCACCACTCCTATTGGAAGTTCTGGCCAGGCCAATCAGGCAAGAGAAATAAATAAAGGTATTCAAATAGGAAGACAGGAAGTCAAATTGTCTCTGTTTGCAGATGACATGATTATATATTTAGAAAACCCCATTGTCTAAGTCCAAAATCTCCTTATGCTGATAAACAACTTCAGCAAAGTCTCAGGACAAAAAATCAATGTGCAAAAGTCACAAGCATTTTTATACACCAGTAATAGACAAACAGAGAGCCAAATCATGAGTGAACTCCCATTCACAATTCCTACAAAGGGAATAAAATACCTAGGAATACAACTTACAAGGGATGTAAAAGACCTCTTCAAGGAGAACTACAAACCACTGCTCAAGGAAATAAGAGAGGACACAAACAAATGAAAAAACATTCCATACTTACAGATAGGAAAAATCGATACTGTGAAAAATGGCTATACTGTCCAAAGTAATTCTCAATGCTATTCCCATAAAGGTACCATTGACTTTCTTCACAGAACTGTAAAAAACAAACAGGGAAGATGCGGAGGAACAGGGTAAGGAAGGTAAAGAACAGGAGGAAGAAGAAAGGGAAGTTGGACAAGAAAAGGGAAAAATAGACAAGGAGAAAGTAAGGGGAGGGTGAAAGGGAGGAGGAAGTGAACTAACTGAAACAAAAAATCAAATATTGCATGTTCTCACTGATGAATAGAAGCCAAACAGTGGGTACACATGGACATAAAGTTGGAAACAATACTCACTAGGGTCTCCAAAACAGAGGCTGATGGAAGTGGGTTGAGTTGAAAAGTTATCTATCAGGTATAATGTCCACTGTTTGGGTAATGGGTACACTAGTAGCCCAATCTCCATCAGTTTGAGATATACCCATGTAACAAACATACACATGGACCCCTGAATCTAAAATAAAATCAAGACTTTTAAATTCATGTGAGAATCTAAGAGCCAAGGCTCTGACAGGTAGAAAGGAAGGTTGTTTTGGTTTGTTTGTTTTTGTTTTTTGGTCACTTAGCCACGTATACCCATGTCTAGAGTGACTGGTTTCCCTGTCAGTCCCTGTCTGCCCGGTCTCTGCATTCCTCCTATAGCTCTAGCTGTAACCTGAGCAAGAGGGTCCAACACTAGCACCCCTTTCTAGAATGGAGACTGATCTTGGGTAAACAGCTTTAGACTAACATCCTGGGCTCAATATAAAATTACCCTTCCTCCTAGGCAGTTGTAGCTTGCACTTATGTGTAAGTTTTATTTTTTCCACTTTCTCCTGAGATTAGAGGCTAGCTTGTTCCCTAATGTTGGTTAGTGGGTTTCTGCCTTGCTCTCTGTGCTTGCGTCCCCATTAAGGTTATGACAGCAGTACCCTAGTCACTTTAGGATTAGGCCCTCTGAGGAACTAAAGACCTACATACTTCTCTCAGCTTGAGTTACATATCAACTTTGAGGGGAATTGAATGGGTGAATCCAAGCTACCTGACAGGCTTCCCAGAAGCCAATTCTCTATGCATGTCTGCAGACTTCAAGGGTTACACGAGAGCACCGTGAAGCCAAAGAGTGACAAAAGGATACCATGCCTGCTAAAAATTGAAAGAATATATTCAACGTGCTGTATGAATCACTAACCAGATAGGAAAACCAAAGCATATAAGTTACTTTAAAAGCAATAATGTAATATACATAATGGTTAAATACAAATGTGGCTAAACAAGTATTAGAGTACTGAAACGTGGAAAGGAAACACTAAGATAAGAAAACCATAACAGAAGGTGAGAAGCCCAGATTCCCTCTCATGGAAGGACAAGGTGCCCCTGCGGGTCATCAGCCAGCCTTGAGCTGCTGCTACTTCATGGTTTGACACAGCTGCAGTGAGTTAGCCTGCCCCCAAGAACTGGTAAGAGGGACTCTATTTCTGGTGATAGGTGGAACACAAACAGCCCCTGGCACAAGGTGGGTATTCCAGTGGTTAAAACTCTCTTAAGTAGTGACTTGGAATATGTGCCACTGGGGAAGAAATCACTAACAGATGAGATGGAGCAAGGATTTGAGTTATATTCATTTTCCAAACTATATAAAAAATTACCACAAGCTTAGCGTCTTAAGCAACATACATTTATTATCTCACAGTTTTCATTTGTGAGTAGTTGTGCAGGCTTAGCTAGGTCTTTGGCTCAGGGTCCCACAAAGCTACAATCAAGGGACTAGCTGAGCTGTATTTCTCATCAAGAAAAGATCTTCCAAGCTCATTCAGGATGTTGCGGGTTTCATTTTCTGGCAGTTGTAGAACTCATGGCAGCTGGCTTCTTCAAAGCTAGGAAAAGAAGTGTCTACAGCTTTAAGTCTTACCTCCAGACCCTTCTTAAAAGGGCTCACCTGGTAGGTCAGGCCTACTGAGGAAAATCTCCCTTTGATTAACTTAAAGTCAATTAGTTAAGGGCCTTAATGACATCTGCAAAATTCCCACATTTGCCATTGTATCACAGGTCTCACTCAAGCTTGAGGGGAGAATACATAAAGGCAGATACCAGGGGATGGGATGCAAGGCAGGGTTTGGTGGGGGGGCATCTTAGAATTCTGCCTACTATAAGAGGTAAGGAGGAAATTGGAGTTATAAGAATAAAAGCATTGAAGAGTTATTGCTAAGTGCCTTTGATGTACTACAGCAAGATACTGAAGAGCTGATGGTTAGCAACAGGTAATTAAAATCCAGGCATGAATGTCAGTATCCTTTCTGACTGCATACAAAGTGGCCCTCATTTCCTTCCATGGAAGGAGAAAGAAATCCAAGTAGGTGAACCTAAAAAAAAAAAAAAGTTAAATGCCCAATCAAGAGAGCACTGTAATCAGGACCTTGGTGGAAAAAACTTGAGACTCTGACACACAGGATGGGAACATCTGACTGGATCCCTTGAACTCACGCTCCATATACTCATCTGCAGGAGTGATTCACCCCAGAATAGTGAAAGAGAATGCAGAGGCCACTCCACTATGAAGCAACGGGTGTCTTGCAGAGCCTTCCCCCACCTCCTCTTTTGGCCACCAGGCATAAAGCTAGGATTCAGTCACAGCGTAGTCAACTGGAAAAGTGCTCAGCATGCTCAGAGAAAAGGTATTTCATTCTGAGATGCATAATCAAATGGCAAACATAAAATTGGGAAGGGAAAAAAGTTCACTCTCCCAAGATATAGGATTTTACACCTTGGCAAGGACCCTAGGGCATGGTGCAAATTTGTTCCTGGGATGGCTTCTACAAGCATGGAAAAAGTAATGCCCATATAGTGAAGCTGAAATGCCAGAATTGCCATAATGAATGATTATGGGATTAAAAGCTTCATGGAAATGGGCGTGCTGAAATGGAATTCTACATGGCCTTCAGATGATAATGTTCCATAGGAATGTCCATAAAATACACCATTTACCAAAGGCATAAAAAATGTGCTAATAAGAGGAGCACTGGCATTACTAGAAGGTCCAGTATTGAGTCTGTGCAAACCAGGGCTCAGAGTAGGAGGCGGTGTTACAGAACTTTGCTCACTGATAGCAGTGGCGATAATATGACTCTGACACCTAGAGGTCAGGAGGCAATATATAACCATCCCAGAGAATAAGAAGTTGCAATAGTCATAAAGACTGGCAAGGTCAGAATGGCGGCCAAGACCTAAGGTGATGGTAGTAGCAGGATTCCAGAATCCTTAAGGGCAAAATAGATAGGCAGCCAATAAGGATACTACTTTATGCCAATAGAAGAAGCCAAGCATAGATGACTGGGAAGCAAAAAGCAGTTGCCTCCCCAAAAGTTAATCACCTTCCCAGTTCGTGGACTTGAACTTCTTTCAAACCTGGAACTCACTCCCTGATGACATGGACAGAGCCCTGGGACCAGGATGCTATAACACCATGGCAAATATATGAACAGTAATGACTCCCCCAGCCCTTCACCAAAGGGAACTATGGCCACTTACATAGCTGCGCAAAGAAAGGGGGATTATCTATCCATTTCAAGGACTATTGAACACACGGACTGAGTTGACTTTAATAGCAAGGTACTCAAAACATTGTGATGACCTTCCTGTTAGAATGAAAACATATATGAGGACCAGGTAATAAAGTCTTAGCAATGCTCTGACTTACAGTGAGTTATTGGTCTTATGGACCCAGGGCTATGATAATACTTCCACCCTCTGTCATAACATAGTGAGAAGACTGTCTAGCTATCCCACAGTACATCACATTGATCGAGTACATTGATGGCATCATGCTGATCAAGCCAGGTATACGAGAGGTAGTAATGACATTGAAGGCCTTGGTAAAACACATAAGCTCAGAGGATGGAAGATAAGCTCTGTGAAGAATAATAAATTGTGATCAAGGACATGCTGTGTCAGTAAAATTTTTAGTTTTCTAAGAGCCAGGAATATGCAGGGTTATCTCTTCCAAAGAAAGGCCAAATTATTCCTTTCTGCACCTCCTACCATGAAGAAGGAAGCACAATGCCTGGGGATTGCTTTGGTTCCTGGAGGCAGCAAATTTCATCCCTAGGACCACTGCTCTGGTCCTTATATTTGGTACCATAGAATGCTGTCATCTTTGCGTGGAAACCAGAGAAGGAAAGAACTCTGCACCAGGTCCAGGTTGTGATACAAACAACCTTCCACTGGAGTCATCTCTCTAGTAGACCCTATGATGTTGAAAGTATCTGTGATAGAAAAAGACGTTGAGTGGAGTTTGTGGTAAGCCCCAGAGAAAGAATCACAGTGTATGCCTCTGGAGCAGCAGAGGCATGCCATCAGCGAACTAACAATAAAGACCAAGCTGATCACCCAATCTGGCATTATTCCTAGAAGAACACTTGGAGGGAAATTGAAATTGGTCATTACCATCCTGGAAGGGTCAGTGGTTCATTCTTACAGCAATAGACACATATTCTTGATATGAATTTGCCTTATCACACCAAGGTAAGGCAGTAAGCCTCAGTGAGCATCGCTATCTTTGGATATTTGGAGTATCCTGACCCACTGGTCTGTTGTTTCCATATAATATCATATCAGACCAAGGTACCAGTTTACAGTGAAGAAGTTGTGGCAGGGGGCCAAAGAATACGGTATATACTGGCTGTATAACAGACAACATAATCTAGGAGCTGCCAGCCTAATAAAGCGTTGGAAATATCTACTGATGGCGCAACTGAGCTAAAGCTGAAGCACTTGTTCCAAGGCAATATACTACAGGAATAGGATACCATTCCCCAGGATGAAGTGTATGCACTGAACTACAGATCTTTACATTGGTCCAGGAACCAAGGGCTGGAAACAGGAGTGATCCCACTTACTGCCACTCACGGCGACTCACTGGGGTGATTTGTGCTTGTTGCCTCCTGCAATTCTGGACTCTGCAGCTCAAAGGTCCTGGTGCCCAAATGGGTCATATTTTCACCAGGGCAAAGTTAGAGTCCCAATAAATTATAAACTGAAGCTGCCACTAGAACTCACTATGTCCTTGCACCAAAAAGAAGACAATCACATTCTTGACAGAGGTGATTGACCCTAATCATCAGGAGGAGGCAGGGCTTCTAAGATGGAAACATAGGGGTACATGTGTAGAACCCAGGTGATCTCCTTATGTGCCTGCTGGTACTCCCCAGTAGGAGTACCAGTAGGAGCCTGATGGTGAGTATAAATGGACAGGTTCAGCAATCACAGCCTGAGAAGGGCATGATGACCAAGTGCTCACATCTTTTGGAGACAAAGACCTGGGTCATAACACACAGTTAAGGAAACTGGAATGGACAGTAGAGGAGTGAGACAATAAGTATCCATTTCAGCCTCAATCCCAAATGTCACAGAGGGACTATGGTTTATCCCATTAACTTCCCTTTTCTAAGGTTTCCCACAGAAAGGGATGTCCACCAGAATCCTGGAGGCATTGTTCCCACAACATATATCAAAAATTGGGTCAGAGCAGTGCAAATATTGGACTGTAGAATATATAAATATGTTTCTTGGATCCTCCTTCAAAAAGTCTTGCTGACCATCTGCAGGAATTATAACCAGAAGACAGCATCCAGGTGTTAGCTCTTTGGGGTCAGATTCAGTTACAAAAAGGCACCCTACCAAGCTCATGCCCTTCTCTCACATCCACTGAATGAACAGACTGAAGGGATGAAGACCAGACCATTTTGACCCAACTCAGACAAATCGGTCAAGCAATATTCAGTCCAGAGTTCAATGCAAGATTGGCTGAGGCTGTGATATACAAGTATACCTTATTTTTATTGCACTTCAATGTATTGTGCTTCACGGATATGCTTTTTGGTTTTGTTTTACAAATTGAAGGTTTGTGGCAATCTTTTGTTAAGCAAATCTGTTGGCACCATTTTTTCAACAGCATGTGCTTGCTTTGTGTATCTGTCACATTTTGGTAATTCTCACAATACTTCAAGCTTTTATTATTATATCTGTTACGGTGATCTGTGATCAGTCATCCTTGATGTTACCACAATAATTGTTTTGGGGTGCCACAAATCCCAACCATATGAGAAGACAAATTTAAGCAAAAAAATTGTGTATGTTCTGACTGCTCCACCAACTGACCATTCCTTCATCTCTCTCCCTCTCCTTGGGCCTCCCTATTCCCTAATTATATAAGTTGGAAATTTGGCTGATTAATTCATAACCCTACCGTAGCTTAAGTGTTCAAGTGAAAGGAAGAGTCTTGCATTTCTCACTTTAAATCAAAAACTAAAAATGATTAAGCTTAATGAGAAAGGCATGTCAAAAGCCAAGCTAGGCCTCTTGCACCAAACAGCCAAAGTTGTGAATGCAAAGGACACATTCTTGAAGAAAATTAAAAGTGCTCCTCCAGTGAACACACAAATGATAAGAAAGCAAAACAGCTTACTGCTGATAAACAGAATGTTTGAGTGGTCTAAATAGAAGATTAAACCAGCCACAACATTCTCTTAACTCAAAGCCTAATCCTGAGCAAGGTCCTAATCGTCATCAATTCTGACAGTGGAGAGAGGTAAGAAATCTGCCAAGGAAAAATTTGAAGCTAGCACAGGTTGGTTCATGAGGGTTAAGAAAAAAGCCATCTCTATAACATAAAGTTGCAAGATGAAGCAGCAAGTGCCAATGTAGAAGCTGCAGCAAGTTATCCAGAAGATCTAGCTAAGATCACTGATGAAGGTGGCTGCACCAAGCAACAGATTTTCAGTGTAGATGAAACAGCCTTCTTTTGGAAGAAGACTACGACTTTCACAGCTAGAGAGGAGAAGTCAATGTCTGGCTTCAAAGAACAGGCTGACAGTTTTGTCAGGGACAAATGCAGGTGGTGGATTTAAGTTGAAACCAATGCTCCATTGCCATTCCAAAAACCTGAAGGCCCTTAAGGATGATGCTAAGTCTACTCTGCTTGTGCTCTGTCAGTGAAAGACCAAAGCCTTATTGACAGCATATCTGTTCACAGCATGGTTTACTGAATATTTTAAGCCTATTGTTGAGAAACACTGCTCAGAAAAAAAAAAAGGATATCTTTTCAAATATTATTGTTCTCTGACAATACATCTGATCACCCAAGATCTCTGATGGAGAAGTACAAGGAGATTAATGTTGTTTTCATGCCTATAATGCAGCATCCATTCTGCAGCCCATGGATGGAGTAATTTTGACTTTTACGTCTTTGTATTTAAGAAATATATTTCATAAGGCTGTAGCTGCCATAGATAGTAATTCCACTGATGGATATGGGCAAATCGATTGAAATCTTTCTGGAAAGGATTCACCATTCTAGGTGTCATTAAGAACATTCCTGATTTATGTGAGGCAGTCAAAATATTAACATTAAAAGGAGTTTGGAAGACATTGAGTCTAACCTTCACAGATGACTTCAGTGGTGGAAAGAACTGTAGATGTTGCAGAAATAGCAAGAGAACTAGAATTAAAAGTGGAGCCTGAGGATGTGACTGAATTGCTGTAATGTCACAATAAATCTTGAATGGAGGAGGAGTTGCTTATTATAGATGAGCAAAGAAAATGGTTTCCTGAAATGGAATTGATTCCCGGATCAATTCCATGATCCATTACAGCATCTTTCATGGAAGATGCTGTAAACAATGTTGAAATGACAACAAAGGATTTAATATATTACATAAACTTAGTTGATAAAGCAGTGGCAAAGTTTGAGAGGATTGGCTCAAATTTTGAAAGAAGTTCTACTGTGGGTAAAGTCTTATCAAACAGCATCACATACTAGATAAATATTTGTGAAAGGAAGAGTCAATCAATGTAGCAAACTTAATTGTTGTGTTATTTTAAGAAATTGCCACAGCCACCCCAGCCTTCAGCAACCACCACCCTAATGAGTCAGCATCTATCAACAATGATGCAAGACCCTCCACCAGCAAAAACATTATGACTCACTAAAGGCTCAGATGATTGTCAGTATTTCTTATCAATAAAATGTTTTTAATTAAGGCATTGCATTTTTGGACATAATGCTATTGCATACTTAATAGATTATAGTATAAATATAACTTTTATATGTACTGGGGAACCAAAATTTTGTGTGACTCACCTTACTGTGATATTCCTGTTATTGCAGTGGTCTGGAACTGAACCTATATTATTCCAAGTTATGCCTGTACTTATACATCTCATCTGCACAACCAACTTCCCTTGACTTTTTTCACAGCTGTTGGTCCCTAACAAAATCTTGTACTTGAAACTCCAATCCAATGTTTGCTTCCAGAGAACTCAACCTACAACAACAAAGTAGCTACAGAAGGCACCTAACGTTCCTAGGGCCAGGAGAAGAGAAAAAAGAAGTTAGGTTTACTAGAGTGGAGATGAGTAAAGAACATTCCCTGCAGAGTAAAGACCCAGGCCTCTAAAGACAGCACAGTGAACAGCTGCTGCTGCCTTAAGAACTCAGAGGACCACAGCCCTGCTCACTCCAGGGCTGCTGCTGGTATTTCTAAGGAAAAATGAGAGTGGTTCTAAAAGTGACAACAGAACTGGAATCTGAAACCAAATATGATTACCAGAGTGAATAGCGCCAGCCAAAATAATGGTGACACTCAAGGTAAGCATAAGGGAAAGAAAGCTCCCTTCGCCCCTCATCATCACTCCAGGCTACTACTTCTGCCCCCTTTTAGCATAGCTAAATATGCCAAATAGAAATGAGGTGTGTATAGGCACATCCTGAACATTACATAGTATAGCAAAAAAAAAAAAAAAAAAATCGAGGAGAGTTAGAACTGAGGGACACCAGTATAAAACTATCTTTTCTGTGCCTTTTCTCAGGAAACATAAAGAGATGACTTCTGGGAAAACGAACCTTTAATATTGCTTAAGACACCATAAAGTAAGTAAGAATATGCTAGGAAGACTTTGCTGTGATATCTAACCCTTGTGATCTTGACATGAAATGTCCATGAAGTTTTGTTTAAACAGTAAGACATGCCTTCATATTTTTCTATTATTAAAAGAAAAATTGGAGATTAAACAATGAAGTATGAGTCTTAGTCTCCTTTTTCTCATTTCTCTTATCCTTCATCTTTTTTACTTTATGTACGTTTCTTAAAAAGCACAAGTAAGCAATATAATAAAAAAGGAATCAAAGGAAGAAGGCACAATAATAGCAGGTAACCCAACTTTCCCATCACATTTAATCCTTCTACGTTGTTCTTAGGAGGTGGGCCACTATCAGCACTACCTCCATAGCCTTTGTCCTTGCAGTAGGGAGGTGCCCATCCACGGTTGCAGTGACAGTGTTGTTTATTGTTGCAGATTCCCCTCATGTTGCAGGTCTGAGGCTGACAGGCTTGTGACAGACGAACCATACTGGCACACCTCTTATGGATGCAGATCTTTTCTGGACCACATATCGTGCCATCTTTCACCTGACCAATATCAGGTATAGACATCCCTAAATGATAATCAGTGCCCCAGCAAGTGGTGCCATTGAAGTGAAACTGCTGCACTGTAGAATGCTCCATCAGATTGGGAATGATTCCCACATTTTCACACTGAACCCTCCCACACAAGATATCAGAGGGCCAACATTTTACGTATGTTGTGCCTACAATACCACAGTGACCAAAACGGTTTCCTTGGGTGTTGATTTCTTGGTAGCAACTCTGAGACGCACTCCTTGCATCTTGGCCAAAAATCTCTTTACATTGTATATCATGGTTATTACATGTCTTTTCATAGCAGAAGGCATTGACATTACAGGAGATCCCGTCCTGCACATACACATCATCTGGGCATTGATGGGATGTCCCATTGCACCACTCTGGAAGGTCACATTCACCAACTTGTTGTCTACATAAAGTCCCTGGTGGCAGAAATTTGCAGTCTTTGCAACACGATCCAAAAGCACAGGCAGCTCCAGGACTTAGAGTACAGTTTAACAGACAACAGGGATCTTCTGCACATTGCTGTGTGGTTCCACAGTCACATTCCTCTCCTTCTTCAACCACTAGATTCCCACAGTACTTCAGTCTAATGATATTCCCTGGATATGGAGGAGGGTAAATGCATAATCCATTACTGATAGTATTATCCCAATAATGGGCATAACTGCAGTTGCTAAATTTAGTTGTCAACTTTCTGTAAGGATGCATTATGCACCACTGTAGCTCACACACACACCATTCAGTGTCGTGTTGCATACCCAAATTATGACCAAGCTCATGGCCCAAAGTAATTGCAAAAATGACCAACCCGTTGTCTTCAAAAACATCAACTCCACAATTAAAAGGATTCTGGCATATTCCTTTAACATAGGCAACACCAAGCTTTACGCCTTGCATCTCTTTTATGAAAAGATGTGCAACATCATGTTGTAGTCGATTATCGAGGTTATAAGTCTTCCAAATAGCAAATTCTTCTAAAACATTATCTAGGTCTACATTGGTAGAAAGTGGATTTGATGAAGTCCATATATCAATTCCAGTCAAAATTATATCAACCTCCAAAGGATCATAGAAGGAATCCACTATATTGATAATGTTAAATACTTCATGCTGCACTATTGATGCATTACTTTGAGAGAAAAGGTATCGACCATTATCCACGACCACTACCAGCTCAACAAACCGCCCATGGGTCCACCAGCCAACAAAAGAACTTTGCTTCAGAGTGAAATTATATGACAATTGCAACTCCAACTGGCGTGCTATTTTCTCTTCTGTTAACCCACATCTCATAGGTGGAAACTGTATATCATCACTGTCTATCTTATGTACTAGGTGTTCAAAAGTGGCAGAAACACTAATTGGCTTGATTTCATAAACAAGGTCATTTATCTGTAGCATTCCAAGAAAGCCCCCAGAACAGGTACTAAGTGCAACCAAGGACTCAGGGACCTCCTCCACATAACCATGGTAGTAGCAGTCATCCTGGATGAAGGGTTGATCCTGGAGGAGGGCATGCTGCTCCGTGTAGGTGAACACAGGGAGGTGTGTGGCAAACAACAGCTTCTTTACCCTCATGTGGACAGTGTATCTCTGTCCCCCCAACCGCAGGCTATAGGAGAGCCATTCAGGAGCCTTTGCACCTCTGCCCCTGCTGATCACCTTCAAAGGGATTACCACTTCTGAGGAAGTGAAACGCTGGGAGGGCCTAGCCTGAGAGTGGCCAGAAATGGACAAAAACACCCCAAACCAGAGCAGCAGAAGAGTGACCCTGATGTGCACCAGGGGTTCACCCACTGCCATCATGAAGCTGTCATTATGGAGCCATCTGCCTAGAACAGAAGATGACAAGGTATGAGGCACTGCTGGTCTGGCTCCTCCCTCTGAGTTGTTCAGGGTGCTAGGCTGACCTTTAAGGATCTGGGTTCTGTGTCCTGGTGGAGCTGGACCATCAGAGCTGCAGTGCTGAAAATAAAAACTGAAAGAGCCAGGATGGGGTGGGTGGGATGAAAAGAGTGAAGGAGAGAGAGAAAAAAGGCAAAGTGAGTCTTGTGTTTGGACCATATTTGAAGTAATAAAATGCATAAGATTCTCTTAATACATATGGGCAATAAGATTTCTAGATGGGGGAGATTGAACATAGGTGAGTTATTGTCAAACTTCCGTGACAGATATATAAAGATTCACTGTATACTGTTCTTTAAACATGTTAAATGGCAAGACATTTTCCACGTTATTTTAACGTATGTATTTATTTTATTTATTTTACAGATGGAGTACTGTTGCCCAGGCTGTAGTGCAGTGACACAACCATAGCACACTGCAGCCTTAAATTCCTGGACTCAAGGAATCCTCCCACTTTAGCCTCCAAGTAGCTAGAACTGCAGGCCTTCACTGTAACGCCCGGCTAATTTTTCTTTTTTTTTTTGGTAGTGATGGAGCCTCACTATATTACCCAGACTATTCTCAAACTCAAGTGATCTTGTCTCAGTCTCCCAAAGCACTGGGATTACAGGCATGAGCTGTCATACCAGATGAAATTGTTCATTTTAAAGACATTGGCTTCTGACACAAATCTTTCTTCCAACCAAAAATCTACTGGCAACCTACGCATTCAATAAGCATGTGTACTACACATCCAAACCCATCATTTTTTGTTCCTTTAATATAGTTTGCTCCATCTCCCATCTCCTATCCCAGATATTTTATGCATACTTCATTCTGCTCTAAATTGGTAGTCAAAAAAGTCCCGCTCCAAGGGCTTATCAGTATTAGGAGACCTCCTCCAATCAAGACTTTTTAATTTTATAATATATTCTTATCTGCAGGAAAGCCCTGGGAATTCCAAGAAAGGAAGGCATATGATGGAGTAACAGGGAGTGGCGTACCTGTTTTGGGGCAGTGCACACAGCCCACTAGCATCATAATCTCTATCATAAGAGGCTCCTCCTGATCATGTCAATACAGATTTGATTCTATTTTTCACATAGCTGGTGAGTTACCTGGATCTACCAATTTCAATCTCAATGTTCCAAAGAAAGCTACACAGAGGAGCTTAAGCCTAGAGTCCGTTCATGATAATGTTCAGAAGACCACAATTTGAACAGACTTTAAAACCTTATTACTATTGAAAACAAATTTTGGCTCAAGTAAAAGCTAATTTTGCTCAGTTCCTGACTTTCACTTAAAAATGTTGATGATTTGCTCAATATTTGAAATCAAAACGTTAAAACAACTTGGGAGACACACTGTTAATACATACTGGTGGCTTCAATATTCCAAGAGCACAAATGAGCATGTGCAACATCCTTAGCATTATGATGTCAAGAAAACTTGTATCCCTCCGTGTAGGTTTCCAGAACTAACGGATGACCACCAGATGCCACAAGAGGAAATTACTAGGTGAGACCTCTTAGGAAAAGTATCTCTGATAGAGGTGAAATCCCAATTTAGATTTCTTCTCCATAGCTCTCTTCATAATATCCTTGGTATATGTCACAAAGTTTGGAATATTAAGATGGAAATGGGTGAACTGAGAGAGAATCATGAAAGAAAAAGCCTTATAGAGAAGATAAAACCTATAATAAGTATTATCAGAAATATGATGAGGTTGTAATACAAAAGTTTATTCCAAAGAATCTGTGATAGGCCAGTCCATGCCATCAATGCATTACTCCAAAGACAAGTCTTGAGGAAACATTGCCTTCCCATTAATTTTGTGAACTGGTATATTCTGAAGGCCTTTCCTCTAATATGACTAGAATTTCAGCCACTGTGAGAATCTTCCTCTGAATCAGTAATTAACTCTTTCTTCTATTTCCAGTAACAATTTAAAACTCATCAACACTGTATCTTATGATCTTTCCATTCACTCATAGTCACAGCCTAATTTTGTGTTTCTCAAACTCAGGTCACAAACTGTAAATCAATTTAGTGGGTCACAACCAAATGAAACACAACTGTGTAAAAAATATCAGAGGGTTTTACACAGATTCTTAGTAAGACCTTCACACACTGGAACCAAAGTTTATATTCAATTTTCCATGTCTGTTTATATCTGCACACTCTCATGCTCACTTAGTCTTAACGTAAACTAAACTACATTTCTCATTGTGGGTCACAGTCAAAATCCATTGGAAGAGCAGTAGCCAAATAATGAAAATGAAAAATTTTAGGGTAAAACTCTGTCCCTCTTTCTTTGCTGAAAATAAAATCCTATCTGTAGCTACAGTCATTCTTAATTCTCCCTGGGTTCTTGGATTCAATTTCAGTGAAAGATGTATCTTCTTCCAGTTCTAGCTCAGAGTCCCTCTATCTGTGCTATAAATTCTATAGTCCTACCTACTACTTGAAGATTGACTCTACTATCAGATTTATCCTCAACTTTTTCTTCATTACTTTCTCTTTACCTCCAGTACATGAACATGCTTAAATCTTTACTAACCTTAAAAATATTTACCTTCCTTTATTCTCACATGCTCCTAAGGCTACCATCTTGCCACTAGAGCTTTCTCTCCTTAATGGACAAGAATCACTTACGAGCAAAATAAACAATTATGCCCATAGTCCCTTCAATGGCAATGGTCATCAATGGCTGCATTGCCCCTCTAGAGAAACAAATATAGGAACTGACACCTCACATGGTAAAAGGAAACAAATCTTTGTAGATCTCACAGAGGATTAAGTTCTTGATTTCGCTGCTTAGCAATAAGGTCCTCTCGGTTACAGATCACACCAAGTTTCTCTTAAAGTCAATTGACTCTGCCTCCACCACCTCTATCCAGTTTTCTTTTTCTGTCCCTCTCTCCCTCATGCAAATGTCAGGCCAGCCTCTCCAACCCCATCCAATGAGCTCCACATGCAGCATATGCTCACTTCTGCTTTAGGAACTTTATTCATGCTCTACCCTTATCTAAACCATCTAAACTTTCCTCATTCTTGAACCACATTACAGTATCCTTCAATGTTCAGATTAAATTTAACTTCTGCTTTGCATAATTAGTAGTCTGTAAACTTCTGTATAAGCATCATATACAAATATTTATGTATAGTCTGCTCTTTTATTTATGGTTCTACCACATCACCAAATTATAATTTTGTAGAAAAATATAGCAGAAATCTCATTAATGATGTAAAGTGTTCATATTTTTGGCTAAAGAAAACTTAGTATCCCTAATATGATTTCAATTACATTAAAACCTGCATAAAACAAAGGTGAATGTGAAATTTAATACAATATTAAAAGTAACTGAATTGATGACACACTCAGAGAGGTAAGTTTGGAACAACTGGGAGATAATTTTGTATCTTTGCCATCTACTATCTTCTTTTTTAGAGATATGGTTGTGAGGAAATGGATCAGAAAGTGAATAAATAAGGATTAATTAGGTGCATTTTCTAAGACAGTCCTTTTCATATTCTTTTCATGATTATATTAATAACTAGATGATTTATTTCTTTTCATGATTATATTAATAACTGGATACATAGGTTTCCCCTAATGTATGGGAGGCTGAACTGTTCCATATGTCCAGGCAGAATTGGAGAATCCTCTCTTAGGATGTGTTAAACAAAAAGGTTTCCTCATTGCAGAGCTTAGTGGACATAATCTGCCTATGCCAGATTTGACTGACAATGATGAAAGAAATCACTCAAGAAATGAGAGGCTTGGGAAAATATACAAACCTAAACTTGGAAAGGTTTTTGACAAGGACACAGTAGATGATGCTAACGAGAAGAGAAAACTATAAACAGGCTGATAGATGGCTGCATGAAAAGAGTTTCCTTGAGCCCGACAGAACAGGCAGTTATTTGGAACATCTGTGTTAGAGAATGACTGAAGCTTCCTAAAGCAGGTTTGACTATATCTTGTGTGTGGTAAAAATAATTTAATATGCATCTAAAAGCAAGACAAACTGTTACAAGAAACAAACGGTGAGACTATATAATGATAAAGGGTTCAATTTATCAGGAAAATATAACAGTTAGAAATGCACCCAATGTTGGAGAACCCAGATATATAAAGCAAACATTGACATAATTTAAGGGAGAAATAGATAGCAACACAATAATAGTAAGATATTTCAATCCCTATTTTCAATAATGGATAGAACATCCAGACAGAAAATCAATTTTAAAAACTAATTTGATATGGGCTAGAAACTATACAACAGCTATCCTTATATGTGATGGGATTGCTGATTCAGACTTCCCTATGTATCCAAACAATTTTGTATGTCTAGCCATTTTGTAATACTGCAGTATCCCTTTTCTTTTATCTTTTTCTTTTTTCTTTTTTTTTTAATTGTTTTTTTTTTTTTTTTTTTGAGATTGCATATCACTCTGTCATCCAGGCTGTAATGCAGAGGTGCAATCTCGGCTCACTGCAATCTCCACCTCCCTGGATCAAGCAATTCCTCTGCCTCAGCCTCCCGAGTAGCTGGGATTACAGGTGCATACTCAGATAATTTTTTTTGTATTTTTAGTAAAGAACCGGGTTTCACCATGTTGGCCAGACTGGTCTTGAACTCCTGACCTCAGGGACTCAGCCTACCTCGGCCTCCCAAAGTGCTGGCATTACAGGTGTGAGCCACCACACCTAGCCAGTATCCCTTTTCTACAGCCTTATTAAAAGTTACAAATATTTATTTTCTGATTTAGTTTTATTTTCAGTACATATCAAAATTGTACTCTTCAGACCAACAAACTAACTTGAGACAAATTATGTAGCTTTCTGCGTACCCTTTTTTCCTCAGGTGTTAACCAAAGAGTGAAAATGGATACTGCTTTAGTAATGTCTGCTTTATTCTTAAAATACTTATTTCTTTTGCTAGATGTAAAGATTTGGTGTTAACAAAAGTGATTTTAATATGTAAATATGAATGAATGCCTTTAGTTTACCCTGTTTGTCTATTATTATTTTCATTTATCCTTCAGAGAGGAGGATCCTTTCATGATCTTGAATACATTTCATTAGATATTGTTGCATTTTAAGAATGAAAATACAACCGTTTTCTGTCTTAGATTCCTGCTGCTGCTATGAGAAACTCAAAATCAAGAATGTGATGCACTTTTTACATTACTATATATCATACATATACCACAGGTTGCTTTGATACATTTCCAGTAGCACAGCCACTAACAAGAGTGAGTTAATTATAAAATTCTCTTTGAGAGGGACTCAGTATAAGTAACTAATTCTTAGCTGGTATTGGCTTATGAAAGACAATAACTTAGGAACATAAGAATTCTGTTAATAGTACACTTTTTGGCCTCAAACGTCTTCTACTACTGAAAATAGTTTAAATCTTAGCTTTGTTTCTATTATTCCCTCTCTCTGCCTCAGAAAGAGGAATTGGGAAGAACGGCTTAAAGGACGTAGTGTCATTGATTTCTTGCTGATCTTTTAGAAAACATTTATCTATGTAAGCTGGGGACTTATTTTTTGTTTGTATATAGGGGAGAAATAATGCCGCCCTGAACCAATCAGATTTACTTTGAATCAAATCAATCAAAATTCCAACTATTCTGTTTCTCTTGTACATTTTTACTTAGCAAAGGAAAATTTTAGTAAGAATGCTACTTGACAAGAAGAAAAGTCATTTCTTAAGCACATACCCAAACTTTAAGGTGACTGAACCCAAAATAGTAATGTTTGTGTTTGTATCTTAGTTTTTAACAAAAAAATTTAAAAAGAATAATTTTAAAAAGAAAAAAAGCTTGAGGAGAGATCCAAGATGGCCGATTAGCAACAGCTCAGGAATGTAGCTCCCAGTGAAAGCGCAGAGAACGAGAGGACGCCGCACTTTCTGACGAATTTTTGTTGCCCACAGACCGGGAGATTCCCAGCAGAGGAGACACACGGGTCGCCAGCGCGACTCTTTTGGCCGGCACGGCTGTTTTGCCAGCGCCCCAGCGCGGCGCTTCCCGGTGCGGAGTATACAGGACGGACGGGCTCGGCTGGTCCCATCCCCACAAGGAAAACAGCAATTGGAAGCGCTGAGGACTGAGAGTTTCACAGCGAGCACAGCGAACCCGGGAAGGTCCGGCTCTGTGGGGAAGGGGCATCTGCCAAAGGAAAACTAAGAAACAGAAAAAAATTTCATCACCAGGCGGAGAGAGATCCAAGATGGCCACGTAGCTGCAGCTCAGGATTGTAGCTCCCAGTGAAAGCGCAGAGAGCGAGTGGATGCTGCAATTGCAGATGAATTTTTGATGCCCACAGACTGGGAGATTCCCGGCGAAGGAGCCACTCGGGTCGCCAGCACGACTCTTTTGGCTGGCGCAACGCTTCTCAGTGCAGAGTGTACGGGACTGGGTGCCCAAGCTCCGCTGGTCCCATCCCCACAAGGAGAACAGCAATTGGAAGTGCTGAGGAGAAAGCGAGCACAGCTGAACCCGGGAAGGCCCAGCTCTGTGGGGAAGGAGCGCCCCCCGAAGGAAAACTAAGAAACAGAAAAAACTTAACTAACAAGCCGGACGTCCACTCAGAGACCCAATCTGAAAGTCGGCAATTACAAAGAGGACAGGTGGATAAATCCACAAAAATGGGAAGAAACCAGTGCAAAAAGGCTGAGAACACCCGAAATCAGAATGCCTCTCCTCCTACAGGGGATCGCAGCTCCTCATCAGCAAGAGAACAAGGCTTGATGGAGGATGAGTGTGATG
>PVKP010033182.1:0-25251 GCA_004027715.1 Plecturocebus donacophilus | reverse complement strand
ACTAGACTTAACAAATATTTACAGAACTCTCCTCCCCAAATCCACAAAACATACATTTTTCTCAGTATCGCATTATACCTATTTTAAAAGTGACCACATAATTGGAAGTAAATCACTCCTCAGCAATTGCATAGCATTTCACAGGTTTAAATAAAATATTGGTTGGCTGCTTATTTGTTATTTTCATCCCCTATTCCTTCCTGTCTCCATTGTTAAGCACAATTATTCGCATAAAAGAGGTTTTTTAATACCCATTTTTAGACTGCATTCTAGCCTGGGCAACAAAACAAGAATCCCAATCTCTCTCCCTCTTTCTCGTCCTCTTTCTTTCTCTCTTTCATTCTTTTTTTCCTTTCTTTTGCTGTTTCCTTTTTTCTTTCTCCTTTTCTCTCTTTTTCTAAAAAAAAAAAAAAAAGATTCTAGAGAGGATCAATGAAACAGAAGCAGAAGTGAACTCCCATAAGGCAAAAGAGAAATGTTCCCTACCCAAATAAAACATTTTTTAAAATTCCCTACTTCTGTTTCCTGATGGCTGCCTGTCCCTGCATTTCATCGGGTGTATTCTGAGGCAAATATCTCTGGGAGGTCCATACATGAGTCCATTATCAACCATGGCACCTTATGCAGAGGTAGTTTATTAGCTCCTATCCTCGAGGTTTTCCTGAGAGGAGATGCACATCTCTGAGAAGAAGGGCAATGCCGGGGGCTTGGACCACTGCCCAGAGCTGCAGATCTGGGCCCTGAAGCCCCAGATATATGATGAGAGTGCCAGGTTTCTAAGCAGGGAGAGTCAGGGCCACAGGGGCCAAGCCCATAGGCCTATGCTGCAATCCTGCCTTTGCCTGCCTCTGTTGTTCTCTACCATCTCAATGCACAAATTTGAAAAGAGAATATTTTACAACAATATTTTATAAACTTACATTTTCAGAGTTTCCAGTTGTCAGAGCCTAGAAGGGACCTAAGAGACCAATATATGAACAAAAGAGTGAGATGCAGGTAGGTGAAGTGAGTTGCCCAAGTCACTTGGCTAGTGAGGATCAGACCTAGCTTCTCCTTACTTCCCTAAGTGAGAGCCAGATGGCTCTTCCCTGGTACAAGGTAATCAATTATTTACTTGATTGATGCAAGCTTTAGACTGAACATTCCTTTAGAAATAGGATCGTTCATTAAATTATTCAGCAAACATCTATCGAACTTGGCAGGAGCTGATGTGGAGGCAGGGAAGCAAACAAGTAACAACTTGACAGGAGGCTACCAGTGGATAGTAGGTGTAAAGCGTTTAGCACAATGCTTGGCCCCCAGTAAGTGCTCAATAAATGGTGGCTTCTACAAAAGTATTCTTTGAGTGAGATGGAAATATGGAGAGAGAGGTAGGCAAACTCACATGATACACTGATGCAGGGTTAAGAGCAGAGGAATGATCTGATCAGTTTAGGAAGGTCACTCTGGCAAAACTTTGGAAGATGAGAGTTAAGAAAAAGAGATCAGTTATACTGCTTTTGAGACGATCCATGTAAACAGTGATGAAAAGCTGAACTGCAACCATGAAGCTGGGGATGGAAAGATGGGAACGTTTCTAGAGGTAGTTCAAGATGTACAATTCCAAAGCGTGAGTGGGAGAGGTCGTGAGAGGAGAGAGGGGAGACACAAAGCCAATCCCTGGTCTGGGCTCTTAGGGATGCCCATGATGGCCTTTATCAGGATACAGTCCCCTAGCTGCAACTGTATGAAAGAAGAAAATGAGATCAAGTTAGGGAAAGTTATTTCTGTGATGCTTAAAAGACATGCAAGGGGAATATGTCCCAGAGGTATTCATATTTCCAGGTTTATAGTTCAGGAGAAAGGTCTGGGCTTGAGGAATTATCATAATCAGCCTGCAGGTCAGAGCCAAAGCAGTGAGGGCTAGATAAAATGTATCCATTCAACTAGTATTTATTAACACTACTGTTTGCCAGACATTATGGTAAGTCATAAGGCTAAAGCAGAAAACAAGAAAGAGAAGGTCCCTGCCCTCAAAGAGGTTACATTTTGGTGAGGAGAGCCAGAATACACACACACACACACACACACACACACACACACACACACTTATGCACATACATAAAGAAAGGAAAATATTAGCTAGTAAAAGCACTGAGCAAAGAATCGAATTAGGGTAGGTTGTGATAGACACAGGCTACGTAGTTCTTTTTTCTTTGCTCAGGGAAGAGTTTGAGAATCAAGAGAGGGCTGAAGACAACGTGCAGGGACCTACACTTGTGAGCCAAGCACAAATGAGGGGTTCCGAAGACAGAGAGCTCAGCATCCAGCACCAAGTATGTCATATAAATCGCGACATCTAGACTCTTGGTCTACACTCTCCTTTGGAGGCCATGCCATCACCTCCAAACTAGAACCCCCAAGAACAACTCCAGTGGTTCATTTATTTCATTTGGTAACTATATATATATATATATGGACCCCAGCAGTAGGGGATGCTGCAGGGAACAAGACCATTGAGCTCCCTGCCCTCAGAAAGCTCATATTCTAATAGAAGACACACACAAGCACATACACGTAGACACCTCACTCCCAACTAAACAGATCTCTAAATAAAATAAATGCAAGTTGTGCTAAGTGCTGTGAAAAATATAAACAAGGGGCTAAGAATAACAGCAGATGATCTACTTTATATAGGATCGTGAGTGAATGAAAGCCCCTCTGGGAGCTGACATTTGAAATCAGTCCTAGAGTTTGCCATGCAGAGGACGCTGACGAGGGCATTCCAGGCAGAGGGAACTGGGTGTGCATATGCTCAGAGGCAGGAAAGAGCTTGATGTGTTTGAGAAACTGAAAGACAGTCAGTGAGGCCAAAAGACAGAACTGGAGAAAAAGAGGTGATGACACTGGAAATACAAACAGACTCACATCACTCAAGGCCTTGCTGGCTGCAGTCAAATGTTTGGATCTTATTGTGAGGACAATGGCAAGCCACTGAAGGATTTTTCAAGCCAGGCGTAATCTGATCTGACTTTCATTTTAAGGAATTTCTGGGACCAGGAGCTCCTTTTTTTTTCAGCATGCAGCTCCTTGAGGCTACCCCTCCAATCACAGTGTAGCGGTCCTTTATCCCACCCAGAATTAGGGTCAGGCCACCATCTGCAAAGCAACTTTTCCTCCTTGGATTGCCTGCCTGGCCTAAGTGCTTCCAAAAAGCCCTGTAAACTCACTAAAGTGTTTCCAATAGACTTTGTGAGTGTTGGGAACATGGATGCTTTTGTAAAAGGACACAAATAATAAAACGAAACCACTCCCTCATTTCTGATGGAAATTTCTTGTTTTCTCCTCCACTGCTTTCCATTAGCCCATGGCCTGAGTAATTGTCTCTGCTCTTTACTGTCTCCATTTATTTTCCAAAACATTATGAACATGTGTATGTGACTATGAACAATAACAAAGAACTATAAATTATTATTGATCCCAGAAGGTTGGGAATTCTAAACAACAAAAATATGTCCTCTGACTGCTTCTCTCAAAAGAACATTTTGGAGACACAAAAGAGCTTTGTTAAAACAACAAATGAGCTCTTGGGACACTCTGGGCCTAATGGTGGGCTCTGGGCCACCAGGTAGTGATGCAAGAGGCGAGTGCAGACACAAAGTTGGAAAGACCTCCCTGCTACCCTCTCCTGGGCTCACTTCCTCATTTCTCAGCCCACATCTTGACTGCATCAAGTGGAGTTTACTATATAGCTTTCAGCCACTATGGTTGTCAGGAGCCAGAATTCTCAGCCTAAAGAGAAAGTCCCCTTTGTCCTCCAACCATGATTTAATTTACTCTCCTAAACGCTCCATTCACTTTGTTTTCAGGCTAAGAAGTCTCACAATTGTACGAGACCCTGACTTTAAATTTCCCTGTGTTTCTGCTGTTTGGAAATTTGCCTAGGTCAGCCACTGGATAGTCCCAGAATTCAGCTTCACCTTAGAGAAAATCTTCTTGATCATGATTTGTTATAAGATTTCCAACTACTGTCATATATTTTTCCCTCGATTCCTATATTTTCATGTCTCTCAGAATACACATGTGTAAGCACAAGTACACACAGATGCATACATATCATCTTTTCTCTGATAATCGGTAACATTTTTACTATTTTTCAACTTCATCACATTCCTGGAGATGTCCCTCCTCTGTCCCCCAGATTTGGGTGAGGGGAGGTGCTCTTAGCTGCGTTTTATTCTGTATTTCTCACTCAGTTGCAGCATTCCCGGCATTCTGCTGATTCTTCAGCCCCATGATTCATAAGACAATGTGACCAGCTGACTTTCTATGCTTTTGTCCCTCTGTTCCCCTGTACAAACCCCTTTTATACATAAATTCATAACATTTACTAGAGTATTAGTGGCCAAAACTTGACCACAGAGTAATACAAACTCAAAGAAATGCCAATTCCCAATAGAAAATAGTTAACTAATTAGGAAAGAAATAATTCTTTCTGTCCTTTGGACAATCTTGAGGGGAAAACAGATTATTAGCAGAATATGGCTTACCTGAATGTATTATAATCCACCATCTTTGTGTGCTTACAGTCAGCAGCTCTGAATACCTGCTTGAGCTCTCTGGATCTGGATTCTTCTTGCTTCACCTTTTGCAGGCTACGTTCGAGGTCACTGAAAGGATACTGTGAGGGGGAAATGAAAGGAAAAACATATTTAAATATTCCTAACACTTCAGGAGCCCAATCTTTCTGATGGCCAGCAAAGGGACTTCACACTGTGGACATGAAGTTAGCGGGTTTGTCTTTGCAAAGATACCAACACCGAGAAGGCATAACTAGCTTTGTATCTCCTCAGTTAAAGCTTCTGGATGACAGTTCACATCAACATAGGCCCCAGCTCTGGGAGAAATGAGCTTAAGGAACAGCAGGTCACAGAGATCGGAAAACAACCCCCGCTTCCATCTCAGCCTCCTCTCTATAAACCCTTGGATATTGGCCCAATATGTTGGGAGATCCTAATGGAAAAAATGGGGATTCAAAACTGGATAAGTAGACCTCTATTTTCTCTAGATCTTTAAAATAGGCCCCATCCCCCGGAACTGTAGTTCATTAGGCAATGCACTGATAAGAGCAAGACTGAATGTCAAAGATCCACGAAGGCACTGTAGCCCTCGCACATTCATTCTCTGGGCTGTCAAGTGTTCCTGTCTCCTGCCCTGTGACTAGCTTTTTGACTTGGTAAGAATACCTTCTTGCATCCAGTTAAACATAAGGTTGTAAATAATTACAGCTAAGAGATCAAAAATGAGAAGAGGAAATTTTAAAATAAAAACACTGATGGCAATTTAGTACAAAGATCCTTCTCTCTCACCAGAGAATGATCCAGGTGGTTTAGCACTGATCGCAGAAATCCCTACCCCTCCCACATTTTTTCATTTCCTTTCATCTATTTCCATGACAGGATCTATTAGCTCTTTTGAAAAGATTCCTCAGGCTGATATTAAATAGTATAGCAATCTTTCTCTGCTTAGAATGTCTTTGTTAAGGGTAGCTTTAAAATAATACAGTTTTCGCTTGGGATACTGACACCAGATAATGTCCTACCCTGCTTATATTGTCCCCAAAGGTAAAAAAAAAAAAAAAAAAAAAAAAAAAAAAAACCCTTTTATCTTATATTTATGCTACATATATATTTTATATTATGGTATTAAGGTATAGGTTCACCCTCTGTTTGGAAAAAGAACTCCAATTTACAATAGCAGTACTGATTGAGCTTACCATGGGCCTCATGGTTAGTTCAGCACTTCATACATATTATCACATCTAATCTTCATAGCAATTCTATGAAATAGTCACTGCTGTTCCTCCAATTCCAAAGATGAAGAAACTGAAGCTCAGGAAAAATACATATCTAAGGTCCCTCGGCTATTAATGTGGAGTCAGGTTCCCAAGCCAGGCCTGCTGGTTTCCAGAAATCTAAACTCTCAGTGACTGAGTTTCTCGTCTAGATTCAGTGTTTTTGTATAGCTGCTGGTTCATGGTTTTATGATAACTTGAATCCCTAAGACTACAAATGAAGAGATGGTGTGGCAGCCATGGAGGGCACTTCTCAGGCCACCTGTCAAGAGAGATCCTGAAGAGAAGAGCACTGTTGGCTGACAGACTCCAGCTGCCATACCTTCTAGATTCACACAGAGTTCACAGGCAATGTCACTGCTGGGGCCACCCTCTCCCCAGCCTGTTCCTGCCCAATGACACAAAGCACAGCAGGAGGACTAGAGCCAGGCCATTCCTGCCTGACAGGGGACCTCTCTGATAGGCAGTCTGTGCTCTGGGGCTTCCCATCAGCCTGGCTGAGACTTTCCCAGAGTTGCACTGTCGGCTGAGGCTCTCTCTACACACCCCTCCTTCCTTTCTCTCTCCTTCCACAGGGAGAACCTGCCTCCCAGTCTGAAGGTTCCCCCTGCCCACTCCTGGCCCCTCCCCCTTTATCCTTCTTAGAAACTTGCCCCACGACATCTCTCACACTTCTCATTCTGTCTTATCATCTGCTTCTCAGAGGACCCAAACTGATATGAATGATGTGATATACACAGAGACACCGATCTTAGCAACTCATCCCCGGGCATTTTATATACAAAGGAGACAAAATCGGCACTGTATGTATATAAACGGTACATAAATATTATCACTTAAAGGTAAACTTTTAAAATAAAATTTTCCAGATAGATTTTTTTATATTAGGCAATGCTTCCCAAATATATATGTTTGCACACTGAACTAGTCCACATGTAAAATCAAGATTTTATCAATATGCTATTTTTACTGAACAGCATTGCCATAATAGCACTTGCAGTAACAGTATCCATCTGCCATCTTATTTAAAAAAAAAAAAAAAAAAAAAAAAAAAACACTATTTGAGCTCACTGCTGTCAGTTTATCCTTAAATTCTTATTTAGTCCTCAGGTGGCTACTGCTATGGGAAGGTGCAACCCCAGCAACTATTCAGTTCCCTTGAGATTTCTGTTTGTTCTGGTCTTGGCCTTCTATGTTGGCCTGTGCCAATTAACTGGGACGGCACAGTGTGTGGCACCATATTTTCTTCCTTTCCTATAGTTGCTGAATTTCTTTCTGAAAACATTGTTAGTGTCAGCAGAAAACCCAGGAAACTTGATTCCACCCTGGCCCTGCCTCCTGCCTGTGCCTGGAATCTGTGAAGCTGGGCAGAGGAGAACCCAGCATGGAAACAGAGTAGACAAGGATCTGGCCTCTGTGATGGGACATGTGGCCAAGTCACACGGATCCATTATTCATGCCCACATTGTGTGAATGCACAATGTAAAACTAGTGGCAAGATGAAGAAGAAAAGGCCCTAGAGAAAGAAAAACACAGACTGCAGAGGGCTGAGAGGCAAGTCAAGAATTATACAAAGTAAATTCACCTTATCTACATTCTGCTCCATGTATTTTAACGTATACTCATCAGCACTGAGCAAACGAAACAGGTAACCGTTCACATTCACTGTGACTCCAATGTAGAACTCCTCGGCCTTGAAATATTCAGATGGTTCACTTTTAAAGACTTGTTGTCCAGGCTTCTTAACGCGACTTCTTTTCAAGAACATTCCACCAGTAACTCCTATAGAAAAATAGAAAAGTTCATGAGCAGTCTTTATTCTTGAAAGAAGTATCTGGCTTGACTTCAGAGTTACTTTATCTTCAAGCACAGACTACCATATAAGTTACCTGTGAACTCACATTGCCTGTTATTTTCGGACTTAAGGAAGGAATGAGGGAGTGAGCAAAGAAATAAGACTTCCTAGGTGAGGGTGTTCAAGACAAAAAGCAAAGCTGGGCAGGGTGGAATATGCCTGCAGTCCCAGCAACTCAAGAGGCTGAGGCAGGAGGATCGCTTGTGGCTAGGAGTTCAAGACCAGCCTGAGCAGCATACCGAGATTCCATCTCAAAAAAAAAAAAAAAAAAAAAAAATAGAAGAAGAAGAAAAGAAAAAGCAGCATGGAATTCTAACCTTTTGTTCTCTCTCTCTACTCCCTTCCCAGTCCAATAAACACTTCGCAAAGACCTCCTATATATGCCCAGCAGCATAATGGGAGAGTGGAACATCAGGAAGATACTCATTTGAATAGTAGCAGTTAGAAAATTCCTCATTTGTGCTTATTTCCACCTATTTGTCCCAGATGATGCCTTATACTTAATCTGATATGCAGATTAAGTAGCAAATGCCCTACTTCTGTAAAGGAGATTACTTAAGTTTTTAAAGATAACTATGGGAGTCCCCTTAAATCTTTTTTTCCCCTTTCTGTTTCACACATGCTGCAACTTGTTTGGCCACATCTTCCCCATTCTAAATGTATTAGAGTTCATTTTTGACCGTAAGAGCATGATTTATATTCATCCCTATGCAATTTCATATTTTAAGATTTGATCCATTATTGAAATCACCGTAGAGCCTTAGTTATACGAGTTATTCATTACTCACTGGTGTGCTAAGTAGCTTATACCAGCTCAAAGGAGCTGACAGTTGAATTTTCAGAGACTTTGCAAGCCAGTTTTTAAACTCTTGGCTGCTTGAAATTGGCCATGGTTGGGGTATTCACACCATGGAAACTGGCAAACAGTATAAATCAGGGCTTTTAAAATCTTTTTAAAGAGCCAGTTAACCAGCACATCACTGATTATTCTGCCCAAGTGTATGTCTTCAGCACGGATAAAAGTTTTAAACATGTTGAGACAAAGAACAGGATCCTACAGTGCCATGATTTGGTAAGTCAATGGCTCTCCTCAGTGGTGGCTGTGGTACCAGCATATTGCAGAGAGGCATTCTGTGGGACTGAGTGCTGGAACCTTGGCAACAGCCTCAACAGACAGAAAGGCCAGATAAAGATGGACCCTGAAGACTGAATTTGTGTATCTGGGATTCTTGTTTTACAGCCAAACAAAAAGTTTGTAAGTAGGACTATCAAGAATACAGACTTCCTCTTGGCTTGCTGGCTGGGAGTAGAACCAGTGGTACCTAGACCATGATTTTGAAGCCATCGAGTTCCATAGAGGTGCTTCAGAGGCCACAGAGGAAGTGGGGATAGTGGCAAAAAGGAGGTAACTCCAGGTACCCCAGCCCAGTGCCAACCAAAACTGTTCCACTTCTATCATTTTAAATGTTTAGGTTCCCATTTAAGAGATTTGTTAAAAACAACAACAACAACAACAACAACAACAACAACAAACTCTAGTGTTCAGGGTTTTTTTAAAGCCTCTATTGTACATAATCTAGGCTACAAAATCAGATCATGTTCCCTAATTTTCAACATGAAGAGACACTTAAATGTTCTCAAGAAAATGCTATGAGAACTATATCTCTTACCTGAATTATTCTCTATAGGTTCGAACACTGAAATGGTGTCATCGGCGAGATAATATGAAATAACAAATATCCTGTCCAAGTCAAAGTGTTTGTTTGTGTCTAGTTTTGCAAAAAACCGGAGTATATTGCTTTCTGAGCCATAGCTAAATGGAAGAGAAATGAGAGTTACAGAGTTATACAGGAAATCTTCCACGTATTATGTTTTTAAAAGTCTGCTAAAGATATAATGTGGCTTTAATATAGCAGGCATAAACTGTCCAAAGTGAAAGAATTCAACCATTTTCTAATTAAGGTTCTAAATCTAAATGCAGAGGAATTGCCTCAGTATATTAAAATATCTCTGATTCTTTACACGTCCTGGGTAACACATTGGGAAAATGAACCCAAAACAAACCTCATAAACACACTGCTCAAACCAGCTGCACGAACTGGTTGTTCTCCAATGACGAAGCTAGTCACCAATCACAATAGTCATGTTGGAAAGAAGAGCAAGCACCTAGCCCTGCTGCCTGGGCAACCCTGGGCTCTGCCACTATGTGGAGCTATTGCTCCCGTTCACCACTCACTGTCTCATGCCCTTCCGCTTTTCTGTCTTCCAGCCCACATCCTCCCCTCTCTGACTCACTCCTCCAGCTCCCCAGCATCCCAACTTCCTTCAAGGGAAAAATAAACTTTTCCTTTTCAAATGTTATAACACCTATGACAGACCTACCTTTTTTTTTAAAAAATAGTGTTTATCACTCATATTGTAAGCCATTACAAGTCTGTTTTCCAAGGCCAAAGACTGTCTTATTAACCATTATCTAATATAACACTTTTTACATTATAAGTATTCAATAAATGTTTATGGAAAATTGTTATGATATCTGTATCTATTGGTATTTGCATTCAGAATTCTATGCATTAATAGAATAGTCTAGTAGGCTAAAGACAGGATCAAATTATAGAATTAAAAGTTACCAAAGTTGATAGCCTGGTCACTGAAGAAACTGATTTACAATCTGTCAGCAGAAGCATGTCTGCGGATATCAGCTGGTGAAAGATGGACTTTGTAACAAACAACAAACCCTTGGAGAGGTCTTTGATAATTAAAATCATTACCCCAAGGAAGTACACAGGAGAATAAACCATGTCCTCTGTCACAACTCTAAGCAGAAAAGTCTTCCCTTGCAGGGTCTCCTATGCTGAAAATCATTCTTTCCTTGTGTTCACAGTAATTAAAAAATAAACCAAGTATTTCTGATTTGCAGAGGCAAAAAGTGCTTTTCTCTGCCCCTTTCTCAGACTGGACAAGAATCAGAGCTGAAAAAGGATGGCACCAAGATTCCTAGGCTTGAGGACCCATGTGAGATGGTGTGCAGCAGTTTGGAAGACTCGCCTCAGAACAGACTGAGCAAAGCAGCCAGGTCTCCATGGCTCTGTTTCCTCGACATCCAGTTCCCCGGTTTCAGGCAGAGCTCATATAGTGTGGGAGGAAGCTATGCCTTGCCAACCATCTTCTCTGGTACATAATTGGATTTATAAGTAACAAACAGATTTGATAGCCCCTGTCTCACACACACAAAACCATAACTTTTCAGATAGCCAAAACAGCACTGCAACAACTGAGGAAGGTCTAACTTCAGGCAAAGAAATTTTACTATAAATTTAACTTCTTATAACTTACATAAATTTATAAGTGTATATGTTAAGTGTGGGTTTTTCACACATTCAATATGCCTTTTTTTCACCTAAATCTAGTGTTCTGGAGATATCATTAATCAACAATATAATCTACGCAATAAAATCTTTAGATTAGCAGTTCACAAAGTCTATTGTATATAAAAGTCACCTGGGGAGCTTGTTAAATATGCAGAATCCAGAGTCCTATCCCCAAAGATACAGGGGGATTCGGTAGTTAGCTCACATTTCCAGAAACCTGCATTATTAATAAGAATCCCAGAAGATTCTGATAAGGTGGTCCCTTGGGCATACTTTGAGAAGCTCTGCAAGTGTCTTCAGATGTTTCCCTAATAGCTACCTCTCAAACTTCTCGGCATATTCTTTTTTATCACAATACTCCAGCTGACCACCTATTTACACCTCCTACATCCATTGTAATGTCACATGGAATCTAGCACTATATAGATTTGTACTCTCGGATGGTTGTTCTTAAAATGTGTTTATTCCCTTGTCCCCAAACAAATTATAAATTCCTAGGTCCAGGAGCCATGTCTTAATTTTTTCTACATACAGCCCAGGGTTATCTACAATTATTGCCTCAAATTCTTCTCCCATTTTCTCTTGAAGCTACTTCCATTAGGTTTGCTCTTGTAGAGGTCAACAATGATCTCCACAATGCCAATTCCAATGCTTAATTTTTTGTGCCCATCTGACTTAACTAATCAGCAGCAACTGGCACAAATGATCGTTCCTTCGGTGATACTCTTGCTTCACTTGGCTTCTAGGATCCAGCATTCGCTTGATTTTGCTCCTACCTTCTGGTTTGCTCGTTTTTAGTCTCCTTTACTGGTTCCTCCTTTTTTTCCTCAAGCTCCTAATTGGGGATGTTCCAGAGTTTATTCCTTGGTCATGCTCTGCTCTATGTATATTCACTCCCTTGGGGATCTCATCCAATCTCAAGGCTTTAACACAATTTGGTATCATGGATTTAAATACCATCTACATGCTGATGGATCCACGTTCACCTATCTTCTGAACCATATATTCACAAATGTATCCAACTGCCTACTTGGTATCGTCACTTGATTATTTAATAGACATCCCAAACTTAACTGGTTCTAAAACTGAACTTCTACTCTTATCCCTAAACCTACCCTATCTACAATCTTTCTCATATCAGTGGATGGCAACTCCACCCTTCCAGTTGCTCAGGCCAAAATTCTGAGAGTCATCTTAACTCCGTGCTTCTTTCATACTTCATATCCAATTTGTCAGGGAATCCCATTGGCCCTAACCTCAAAATATTTCCAGGATCCACTATTAAATTTCATCACTTCCACTGCACTCACCCAGATCTGAGCCACCATAACTTTTCTCTTGGACTACTGCAGTAGCTTCTTACCTGGTCTTAACTTGCACCATTGCCATCTATGGTCTACTCTCAACACTACACTGGAATGATTCTTTTAAGAAGAAACTCAGCTCAAGTCACTTCTCTGCTCAAATTTCCCAATGGCC
Organism: Plecturocebus donacophilus; assembly: GCA_004027715.1. Taxonomy (NCBI): domain Eukaryota; kingdom Metazoa; phylum Chordata; class Mammalia; order Primates; family Pitheciidae; genus Plecturocebus; species Plecturocebus donacophilus. The sequence goes on along the minus strand of PVKP010033182.1, from coordinate 12,713 downwards.
CCCTTATCACTCAAAGTCAAAAGCGTCTTTAAATAGTCTGTAAAGCCCCGCGTGACCCAATCCCCCATAAACTCTCATCTCCTCTCCATGTGCTCTGCTGTTTACTCATCAATTCCATCCATATCGGCCTCCTGGATGTTTCTTGCACATCTCAAGCACACTTCTTGCTCAGGGCCTTTACATCAACTGTTCCTTCCGCCTGAAGCATATTTCCTCTCCCCAGGAAAGTCCATCACAACCATACTATTTAAAATGGCAACGAGGAATGTTCCTCAGCCCCACACTCCCAATCCTCCTTTACTCTTTTCACAACAACTTAATATCTTCTTTATTTTTTTCATGGCACTTAACATCTTGTAAATACTTCATAATTTACTTATGTATTATCTTCATCACTGATGGTCCATCTCCCACAACTAGAATATAAGTTCCACCATGGCAGGCCTTGGTGTCTGTTTTGTTCACTGATGCATCCCAAACACCCAGAACACTGCTTGACACACAGCAGGGACTCAAGAAATAGTTGTTCATTTATTAATGGCTCATCCAGGGCTCTGCACCTACTAAAAACCTCAAATAAATACAGAGCTATAGAGTTTTATGGTCAGAAGACATATGAAGACTTATTTTTATTAATGGGGAAACATTTTTAAAAGAGGGAAAAATGACTGGTGGGGACAGCAGATGGACAATATCTGTAACAAGACAGAGATGAAGATTAAACCATGAGATTTTGGATGCTATATGATTATGACTGGCACAAGTCTGGGATAATAACACTCCTGGTGAGAAGTCATCTGTCTCTTCTATCCGTGATTAAGAACTGGATGAGTGAATATTTATTCTATTTGCTCACTTATTCATCCATTCCTTCTCTTCTTTGACAAACTACTGATCCCCAAATGTACAGCCAGCACTAACTCTTACAGAAGCCATAAAGCTGGCCCCTGCCCTCAAGCAGCCCTTGGTCTCAGAGGAGCCCACAAATTACATAAACAAGTTATTAACATGCACTGTGATATGTACAGGTTCTGTTGAAAGGCAGGTGAATTCCAGAAGTCAGATTTCCCTGGGGTCAATTCCTAGTTCAACTAAAAATGACCTGTGTGACCTTGAGGAAGTTGTATGGCCTCTCTGAGCCTCAGTTTCCTCATATGAGAAATGGGTGCAATAATATTATCTATATTCCAAGGTTTTGGATTAAATTAGATTAAGTATTGTAACTGGATTATTAGAGATATAATCAACAGAGGCACACAAAGAACAGGTAACTAATTCAGCCTGGTACAGCAAGAAAGACATTATCCTGGTTCTCCCTCCTCAGACTAGACAATCTAACCACCAGGCTACCACAGTGATATCTACCCAGATAATAAAGATCTTTATATCCATCAAAGCTCATATGCTTTAATCTGAAACTATTCCCTCCAGTGATTCATATCTCAGCATTAACCTCACAACAATAGCACCAAGTACATTTTAATAGCAATATATATAATCAACGTGTCATGTACAATTTCATGTCTGAATTCAGTTTATTTGTATTTTTTAAAAAACTATTTTTTGTATGCTTTGTGAAATCATCTTCTTTATGTTCTTACAGTTTTAAAGCCTTGGGTTATTCAAACTCATGTATAAGTCTCTAGCTGAATGTGCTAGTTACTATGGAAACACAGTCCCTGTGTGAGAGGAGCTTGAGGAAAGTGTATTCCTGGCACAGATCGAGCAGTGGACAGAAAGAACAAAATGAGAGACATTTGTGCCTATACCACCATCCTCCAGCCATGACAACATGACAGGAACATGGAATACCATCTAGAGTCAATGTTCCGTGGGCAAGTTTACACAGTGTAGACAGAATGAGGGACTAAGTCAACTACTCACAAAGAATGGTTTTCCCCTGGGTTCCAGAAGCAACACCCTGGATAATATTTCATCTTGTTTACTTATAAGAAAAATTCCCTCTCCTTTTACAATAGGGACATTCTTCCTGCCCACCTCCTTCGGGTGGTTGTCCTTAAAAACAGCAGTTAGCCATCAAAAGTCCTACCCTGGAACCTCACCTAATCACTGTTCTCGATAAGGGAGAACAGAGTATAAGCTGGCGACCCTCTTACGTGCTAGAAATCAGTGGTTCTCAAACACTGGTGTGACTCAGAATCCTCTGGAAGGCTTGAGAAAACAGACTGCTGGGCCCCTTCCCCAGAGCTTCTGTCGCAGTCGGTAAGGGGGCGGGGGGGAGTGGGGGGTAGGCACAATAATTAGCATTTCTAAAACTTACAGGGACCATTCCTGAGAAGCACCAAATCTAAAACTTAAAAATGGAACCATAAAGTCCTTAAAAAAAAAAAAAGATTATTTCTAGAAAGACAAAGGATATCATGTCATAGTAAAGGCAGACTTTTAGACATTCTGTACTATTCTTTATCAATTTTTACCACTTTTACAGATATAACACAGCTATTGTTCTCTCTCCTTCAAATGTTCTACCACAGCCCCTGACCCCAATCAATTGTATGAAATTCAGGATGTCTTTTTCTTCTCCTCCTAGTCCTACCACATGTTCCCTTTATCACTGTTTCTCCCCAGGATCTCCTGATCCCTCATTTTCGTCACACAGGACTGCAACCCTCAGGCCACATCCTATTCAAGTATCTACAATCTTTCCCCACCACTTTTCCCCTGACTTCTTTCTCCAGTGTCTGCTCTCCCTGCAGAACCAAAAAGTAGCCAAGGGCAGTGTCTACATTCTATATGCATGATTCATGGGCAGGTTTTTCTCCATGTCTATTAGGAATACTTCTGAAAGTCCATCATCTAAAATTATATTCAGCCAAGTGAGAAATCTATGGTTACTGAACTCAACCTACCTCTCAAGTGAAAACAACAACATTAATCACCAAATAACATTTTTAAAAACACGTATAAATCCTGGAAATCTCTATAGCAGGGGTTGGCAAACCACAGTCAGTGGGCCAAATCCAGCAGGCCACCTGTTTTTATATGACTTTTGAGATAAGCATGGTTTTCACATTTTGAAATGGTTAAAAAAAATCAAAATAAGAATAATATCTTGTGATATATAAAAATGATATGAAACTTGAATGTCAGTGGCCATAAAAAAACGTCTCATGGGAACACAGTCACACATTCGTTTACATTCTGTCTGTGGTTGCTTTCACGCTACAAAGGCAGATCTGAGTGGTTGTGACAGACACCGTATGGCCCACAAAGCCAAAAATATTTCCTATCTGACCCTTTGAGAAAAAGCTTGCTAACTCCTACTCTACAATCTTTGCCATCTTCGAGAGATAGACATACAGATAGATATGGAAAGGCAACATGGATTGGAGATAATATTACTTTAGAGGCCTCCAGATGATACTTATTAAAATAAGCACTCAAGTAAGAACCTGTTAATACATGCATGTTAATCAACCTCATTAAAAGCCTATAATAATGTCTCCCTGGACTTGCAATTAGATGAGCTACATGACATCTGTTTCGTCATGAGAACGATGTTATAAACTCCAAACACATTTGGGAAAGATCAGACTAAAATCATGGTTCCCTTAAGCACCTGTCTTTTTTCATAAACTTCTTGAAGTTCTTCCGATGAGGTGTGGGCTTGAGGCCTATGCAGTTACGGAGAGAATCCTCTTCAGAACCAAAACCATTATAAGGTGGAAATTTCCTTTCTGTTTTTGGAGGAGGAGCAGGAGGCTTGCATGAAACTGAGGTAAAGTTCTCTATAACAAAACAAAGGCAAACAAAACATCAATATTTTTTTTGCCCTGATTATGGCTGTTTTGAAAGGTTTGTTATGTTTTCAAGATGAACATGGAGATCTTTGTAGACTATTTTAAACTCTTTCAAACAAAACACAGCAAAATCCTGTGAGAGTAGGTTTCAATCATGTTTACAAAAACCATGGAACTCACTTAATAATCACCACTGGTTCAAAAGTTAAAAAAAAAAAAAGAAGAATCTATGTCAAATAAGTACACATTTATATTTTGTCATCACATTCCCATTTCTGAATATTTTTGTTCTCCTCTGATTTTTTCCAATAATATGAAAATTCAAACTTGAAAGGTTATGCCACTCACTCCATATTTTAACCTGTAATTTAGCCCTCTCCTATCTCAGTCAACACTCACTAATACAATTCTTTTCCAAACAGGACTTACTCCTGACTATTTACCTTTATCCTTCCCCATCTACCATCTCCTCCTACTGCACCTTCTATTTGGGTACCCTCCCTTGCCTCCAAATCGACTCCAGGTCATAGCACTTCCCTATGTAGTTCAAAAACAAACACCAAAACAAAACTTTCCTCTCACCAGCCACTGCCCTAGGTAGCTTTTGTTACTGCCCAGGAAAAGACTGCAATTGCACTCAAATGCAATGAACCAACCAAACAAAACAGAAAGAGAAAAAACTTTTAAAATAGCCAACTGCCTACTCTCTCCAAGGGAGTGGTATGCGGTAAATACTGTTGATTTTATTTATATACTTATCATCTGTGAGGAAAGAGAGGTGGAGAGAGAGCTGGTAACATACTTGTAATAGCCTAGGAGCTTTCAGGTACTCATTTGCGAGGCTGTACAATCTCTGAGAAGCAACTGTGCTCTCCAGAGCAAAGAATATATTGACCTGATCTATCCAAGTCACTGTGTTTGTCCCCAACATAAATGGCAAAGAAGATGCCAGATCTTTCCTAAGACAAAACAAACTCTCACAGAGTCAATTTTCTTCTTCCCCAAGCTTCAGTATGACATAGGTGTTTTCAATCATGAATGAAAGGAGTTCTACATAAGCAAATATTTCCTTTTCCACTGTCAAAATTCTCAAAGAGGAAAAGGACAAATTTTAGTGCACACCTCCAGAAGAGAAAATATAGACCAATTTTTCATCCAAGACAACCTAACTCTTAATATTAAGGTGTTTTTTTGTTTTTGTTTTGTTTTGTTTTTTAACTGATGATCAAAAAGCTAAGGGCTTGAGGCCATTTCTAACTCTTGTTGAAAACATTTTCAGCTTTCATATTTCCTTAGACTTCCTAGCAGCCTTTGTGTGAAATTTCCCCAAACACAATCCCCAAAAGAGCACTGTTCCACCCTATCAGAAACTGCTCACAGCAGACTTGTTTATAAAGGTGACTCAGTGAAAGAGGGGAGCCAGTCTGCCAGTACACAAGTGACTTGTGAGCTTCAACTATGGCTATTTTTGTGGTGATTAAAGAAAAGTCTTGGGAATAAAGAGGAGAGTTCAAATCTTGGAATTGGGCAGAACTGCAGTAGACCCTATCATTGCTAATCAGTACACCTAATGCACCACTGTTTGGTCTTTCATTTCAGGAAGAGCACCATAGCCATGGCAGGAGAGTTCTATGTGATTATTAAAAAATCAGGGCCTGAGCAGTTTCTTACAACAGGAGACGTATACATACAACTCTATATATCAATCTAAGCAGTCTAACCAAAAGAGGGCACATATTGAATCTCAAAGTAATTAGGACTGCATTCTACGCTTCCCCTCAAAATTACAGGGCTTATAACACACTGTTGTTTTCTCAACCACATAATTTTTGCAACAGATTTAAGTAACAAAAGAACCAATTTAGAGCTTTCCTCTGCACCCACAGTGCCATCTAGTGTATAAAAGCTTAGAACTTTTCCACTTCATCATGCCTTATTTTATACCACCACATACATCTTTTTGGAAACTCTGGCTCAAGATCCAACTTTAAATCCCATTTCTCTGGGTAATTTGCATACATTCACAAAGCTCTGGACTCACAGCTGAATGACAAGTTTCCTCACTTTGGTTTTCCATCATCCCAGCATCCTGCATGTTTTAGGTGTTAAAAATACTCATTGAATAAATGAAAAAGTATACATTTTTGTATAAAGCATCTTCCCAAATGTCTTAAGTTGGCATTCTGCTAGATCCTTAGACATATATGTCTTTTAATTATCTGATTCCTCTAATTCCAAGTGACTTGTCTATGTATATATACATATATATATATATATATATATATATATATATATATACACACACATTTCGAATGCCCATCCATGGTTGACTAGATTCCAACAAATTGGCAGAGAGATGGTATACATTAAAAAGGAGTCTTAATGCTTTTTCATGGTGATTTTCTATTCACCATCTCAGTGGGAAAGACTACTTGGAAAAGCCTTCAATTACCTCAAAGTTCATTGCTTATATTTTAGTAGCCTAGAGATGAATACAGGTTTTGGGAGACTGGAAGCTTAAATAATTTGGGTGAAGCTCTCCTAGACAAAGAATGTCAAATTACTAAGAAAAAATTAGGCCAGGGTCTTGGATTGGGGCCCCTGGAAAGGAAGACCTCTAAAAATTATGCTTCAGTAGCTTCAAGGTAAATCCACTTCTGTTTGTATTCAATATCCATGTCAAATGATTTGAATGAAACCTAAATTCATGAATCACATCATGTTAGAGCTATAAAATCTTTAAGAATCCTCCCATTTCAACCATCTTCATTTTATAGGGGAAGCAAAAGAAACAAAATTGTTAGGTCCGTCAAGGCCACGTGATGAGACCAGAAGCCAATTCTATCCTATAGGTGCAATTTTAAGTGTCCAATTCACTCAAATAATCATTAAACATCATCTTAAATGTCCCGCTGTTCCTAACACTAAAAGTTCAGAGATGGCCAGAAATGACTCCACAAAATTAAAGGTGCTTTAAGATTTTTGTTCAATCTAAGTATAGCCTAATAAGTGTTCAAAAGCAATGAGAATGAACAGTCTTGTTACTAGTTTCATTATTCCAGTCACTATGAAAAAATGATAAGAAAGTCCATTGATAGACAAATAATACCCTAAGGCAGAAATTCCTATGTAAGAACAGTTTACATTTGATCCCTATCCTTTTAGTGAAAGAAACACCTGCTGGAACCCCTAGAGCCTTTTTCAACCTTCATGCTATAGGGAAGATCAACAGACCTCCATCTGCCAGTCTGTGTTCATTCACATAAAATAATGAGGGAGTGACATGCTACAGCCCGGCAGGCAGGCCAGGGCCAGCAGGATGGCAAAACTGTCTGATGGAGGGGGTCACACTGCACTATTATAGAGAAGAAATCTATGGAATCACCTTCTCCTTAGAATCCTTAAATGTATGAAGGAATCATATTAAGAGATTGAGTTTTACATAGGAGCTCAAATGTCTCTTCAAATTCTAGCAAGCCCTCTATTTCTACATAAATAGAAAGGTTATCTGTGTACCTTTCTTAGGACTGTGGCCAACTTCTTCTCTTTGTCTGATATTTTTTCTCTCCCAAAATAGATTGAGGTGTCATTACACAGGAGAAAGTACTAAAGCAGCAAGGCTGCATACTGCGTTAGAAATCTCCCCTGACTTTCTGCTAAGGCCCCTAGCTGTGTGGCTGGCACTTGTCAGATCCTTTCTGCGTGCTGCGCAGTGGAGACACCCAGGTTTTCTACTGACCACAATTATTGACAAGGGAGGAAATATGACCACAATTATTAACAGAACCACAATGATTGATGGGACTTTGTCCTGGTTTGGGTTTTAAGGATACCAAAACATAATGCATGTAATTTGGTGAGTTAAACAAATTGCTAGGACCAGATGAACTATAAATAAAATTAAAATGGCAGAAATAACTCTATCTAAGTAACATTAAGTATATTAATTTAACCTTACCAAAAAATCAGGAAAAGCAAATGCAAAGATTGTTAGGGAATACTGATTCATTCCCCCTCCACCTCATCATACATATAATTTCTAGTCTTTACTTACATTAAGTGCACTGTTGTAACTCAAGAAATGTTGTGTAATAATAGTGTCTGTTAAATGGGATATTTTAACATATGTTATGAGAAATATAAAAAGTCAGTGTGACTATGAAATGCATCATAATTTTGTATTTGCATAATTTTCTGTTTAAATGCATAATGCTCATGTTATATTAGCTTTAAAGGCACAGACTACTTTTTTTTATATCATACAATTAGCCCACAGAATGAACAAAAGAAGTGAACAGAAAGAAATTAAGCACAAGGACTCAACTGAAATGGACCATAGGACATTTGAAGCTGATACATTTACCCAGGATGGCTCAATTTGAAGCACATCAGGAAATTCACACTGCATCAGAAAATTTTCTAGCTAAGACCCTAACAACATACTAAGTCTCAGCAGTAGGACATTCATTTTCCCAAATGCCACTTTCATATTCTCAAAACCAAGCTGACAGACAAACATCAACCAAAAGTTGGACTTTATTTAAGGAATCATATAATGCTTTGGAACATTTACCACATTCTGTATATTAAGGTGATCAGCAGGTGTAAGTTATGGTTTCTGGTGACTCACCTTGATATATACATTTACATTTTTATTCTATACTAAAGACTTACGGATTCCAAATAGGCGTCTACCTTTATTAAAGGCCAAATTCTTTTCCCATAGTCTAAGGGCCACCAGCAGCTTCTCTATAGCAGCTGCCACCTGCACATTCCTGGCTGCTTCTTGTCCACAGTCCCCAAAGCAAATATGCCCAACTGTGCCCACTGAGGGGGACTAATTTTAGAAAATAAAATAAAAAGAGGCCACCGATTTGGCCCCAGTAGGGCCCATACATTTTGACTCATCTGGCCTGCAGATGCAGTGCAACAAATTCCCTTAGTGAACCTAAGAGTAAAACTGAAAGCCTTTTTTATTCTAACCCCTTTGTGCACTTGATGTGCCTTCTTCCACAATATGAAGATTCCCAGAATGCCAGAATTCTATGCAATGGGGACAACAAGACACATAACATGGCTTCATCTCATTCTAGAGACAAAGCACCTTGTCTTTTAAGAAGCTGTGGCTGCGCTTGGCTTCCATCTCACCCCTGGGGGAAGTGTGTTCCTATGAATACACCAAGGTTCAGAGAGAAGTACAGGACTAAGTACTCCCTATCCCAACTCCAAGTCCCAATCTGGGAGGTCAGCAAGTCCCATCGATTCCTAGCAGCAGCAGGTACCTGCAGCCTCAGGTAGAGGGGAGTTTAACAAATTGAGGGTTTATGTTTTAGGTTTCACGTCACATCCTCCACCAGCTTCCAAGACACACATAACACGGTGTCACATGCTGCAGGTCACAGTTCCCCTTCCAGCCTAGAAACCCCTTATAAACTCTGTATCTCCTAAGTCTACTGCAATGACCTACATATAGTAGGTGCTTAATAAATCACTCATTTTCATTCTGAACTGAACTAACCTGATTGGAATGGAGTTAATATCTGAGAAGAGAGAAGCTTGAAACCTGGCTGAGCCTCAGCAGGAAAGGTAGAGCAAACTAGCAGAAGAGAATTCCATCAATAACTCAATTAGGTATATCCATTGTGGTAAGAAGAATTAAGTGAAAAGAAACACATTCAGATTTCCATTTTGATTGCTCAACCAAAACATTTACCCCATATTGGAGTGGAGCAGAGGACCACAAGGGAAAATGGAAGTCCCTGGCATCAGGCAGACAAGTTCAAATTTTGGCTCACTCTTTGCTCACTGCATGATGTTGGAAAAATGAGCCCCCCTTTAAGCCTTGGGTTTTTTCACCTCTAAAATGGGGATAGTGAATCTACCCATAGAGAATTGTTAGGAATATGCAAGACAACAAATGCCTGGACGATACCAAATGTACAATAAATGGTAGCTATCATGAGCCTAGCATTTGAAACTCCAAAGTAAAATCTTAACTAGGGAACAAAGAGTTTAATTCTTAAAAGATTTTTAATTAACATATGTATCACTTACTAATTCCATATTTAGACTTATAATAAGACTTCGTAAATTCATCACAGTCATAAAGGAGCACTTTTCTTCCCCACACGTTGATGGTGACTCCTAGGGACAGGTCACAATCTTTGTAAAACTCTTGGTCTACTTTCCTTAGCTAATAAAAACAAAGGAACATAGCATTGGCACCATGGACCCTCCAAAGAACCAGACATCCCTTCCAAGAGAAAAAAGGAAATTAAAAAAATTTTTAGTCTTTTATAACTAAATTTTAAAAATCAAATAAAAAAGTAACCAGTTGATGTTCATATTCTAAAGTGTTATTTCAGCACTATAGTATTATACTTACAAACTGCAATGCAATGCATATATTTATATATACATTTCAACATGCTTATTATTAACAAATAGCAATACAAGACATACATTTATGCATTCATCCATTTCATTCACAATCTCATAAGAGAAGAGTATGTAACTCGCCCCACTGTTCAGGTTCCAGGCGAGTCACAGTAGAAAGAGGTAATAAAATGTGAGGTTCCTTCCCTTGTATTTATCCAACAGGTAGCCTGTTGGATATTTATCCTCTTGGTTCCTTTTTAAGTCACCATACAAATTGAGAACTGCTCGATCTGTTATCTGGCCTGGTTGATAGACTCTAGTGTGGCCATTCTGGAAGACAAAATCAAAACAAGGTGTGGTAGGACTTCATCCATTCCCTTTCTTACTATAACCCCAGGGCTGGCATACAGGTGGCACTCAAAGAATATCTGTTGAATGAATAAATAAAATGAAGTAACTGATATTGGCACACTGTAAATGTCAGGTATGTCATTATTATTTTATATTTAGCTTATTTTTCAAAGCCATTCTAAAAACAGGTTTCTCTGGCACCTCCTGGTCGCCTGCTATGTGTATCCCAGAGCTCCCTCTGGGACAAATTGTGCCTCTCCTGCCTCCAAGCAACACCATAGGGCTTCTGGCAGCGGGCTCAGAGAATCTGGGAAAACCTTCTGTGAGGACTGAATGGACAGCAGTTATTTGCCTTGGAAATTAGTGTTATGGTAACCTTTTCATGAGCACTAAGAATTCAATTAAAAGATACTTTATCCAAAAAAGAAAGAAACTATAACATAGAGCTTCTGAAAAAAACTTTATGTTTTTAAGTGTCCCTATATGTGTTTACAGGTCCACAGGTGGTATTTTTGTGTGTGTGCTATATTATCACATTTTAAAGATGGGGAAATAAGCTCAGAGAGGTTAAGTGATTTGCCCAAGGTAGCACAGCTATTAAGGGGCAGACTCAGAATTCTAATCCAGGTCTAGCCTGTTTCTGCTGCACCCAAGTTACATAAGCTCTCATGTGGCTATAAATATTTGTAGAAATCAGTCTGACAACTCTTTTTAATATCAAATAAAATCCCAAAGTCATCATTGCCACTAGCTAGTGGCTAGTTGGTGACTAGTTGCTACACTCAGAAGAGATGCATTGGTTTGTAAACCTGCATGTGTATGTTTGTGAGTGCATGTGTACATGCACATATGGGTACACATGTATAGTGTGTGTTTGTATTCACAACCCAGACCAAACCATGGGTTCTCCTCAGGAGTCTGCAGAGATCATACCCTAGGGCCCCATCCAAAGCCACAAGCAATTCTTTTACTAAGGGGTCATTTAGTTTCATAAAACTCTTTGTGAACTCAATGATGATGATGCACTTTCTCTTACATTTGACTTTTTTCCTTTACTTCCCTTAACTTCAATGTTCCAACTCTAATTTATCATATTCTCTGTATTACTTTCACAGATGTATATTAATAGAGAGCACAAAATGAAAGTTTCCTGAATACCTGCACTAGTGCATTGTTACTATCATCCCATACTCTTAACACACAACATTCCAAACAGTGACTCTAGTCTCTTGTTCCACAAGCAAATTCAGAAAGCGATTATGTCCACTGCTCACCTTGGGTAGCTTACTCCTCCGGAGAAACATTTTCTCAGGACCTCGGCCTGAGTTGTCTGGAAGCAGTTCTTTGATTTCAATAGTATCATCACACAAGAAGTAATGCAGGATGAGTTCTCGACGGTCTCCAAACATTGAGACTGAGTCATCCCACAGGCAGAAGAAACGCAAAACCTTGCCATGATACTGGAGGAACCGTTTTCGGGTGTCAAAGGATTCAGAGGGACGTAGGGGCTCTACATGTTCTAGAATCTGCAAATGGAGAAAATATCAATAATAGTTGCAGGTTTTACATAATCACCTCTAGGATACACACAATCAAGTGACAAATATATAAAGATATATTTTTGGCCAGGCACAGTGGCTCATGCCTGTAATCTCAGCATTTTGGGAGGCCAAGGTGGAAGGATTGCTTGAGTTCAGGAGTTCAAGACCAGCGTGGGCAACATGGCAAAAACACAACTTTAATAAAAATTAGCCAGGTGTGGTGCCACACACCTGTAGTCCCAGCTACTCAGGGGGCTAACATGGGAGGACTGCTCCAGCCCAGGAGGTCAAGGCTGCAGTGAGCCATGTTCCCACCACTGTACTCCAGCCTGGACAACAGAACATGACCCTGTCTCAAAAAAAAAAAAAGGAGGGGGGTATATATTTTCTATAGACTATTCTGTGATATATTTTTAAATTTCAACTATGACATACATACGTATGCATCTATAATCAGTTTTAATCTTAAGAATAGAGACAAACAAGCATGAGGAAGTTTTTCTTATTAAATATTATTTTAATACACTAAACTATACTTCTGGCCAGGCACGGTGGCTCACACCTGTAATCTCAGCACTTTGGGAGGCAAAGGCGGGTGGATCACTTGAGGCCAGGAGTTCAAGACCAGCCTGGCTGTCTCTATTAAAAATACACACACACAAAAAAAATCTAGCCAGGTGTG
>PVKP010033181.1:0-25244 GCA_004027715.1 Plecturocebus donacophilus | reverse complement strand
TCTCTGTAGTTGCTGACTTTCAGATTGGGCCTCTGAGTGGATGTCTAGTTTGTTGATGATGAAGTTATTTCTGTTTCTTAGTTTTCCTTCTAACTTTCAGGACCCTCTGCTGTAGGACTGCTGAGGTCCACTCCAGGCCCTGCTTCCTGGGGATCACCTGCAGCAGCTGCAGAACAGGAAAGGTTGCTACCAGTTTCTTCTTCTGCTATCTTTGTCCCAGAAGGATACCCACCAAATGTCAGTCTGATCTCTCATTTATGAGGTGACTCTTTGGATATACGGGGGTCAGGGAGCCGCTTGAGGATGCAGTCTGTCCTTTATAGGAGCTCAATTGCTGAGTTGTGAGCTCCGTTGTTCATTCAGAGCTACTGGGCAGGTACGTTTAAGTCTGCTGCAGCAGAATTCATTGTGAGGTTTGTTTCCGAGGATAAAACGAAGAAACTGAGGCCAGCACCAAAATAATTCAATGCAAGGGAATTTATTCAGTCTCCCAGGTGAGGTTCTGCGGTCCAGACAGGAGGGGCCGGAGAAGTCGCACTGACTTCTCTCAGACAGGGGGTTTTATAGGGAGTGACTTGGGCTATTTTTAGAAAGTCTATTTTTAGACAGGGGGTTTTTATAGGGAGTGAAACAGCTCGATTGGTTGGGAGAGCAAGACTGCTATTGGGTCAATTACAAGACTTGACCTAGGACTTGGCTTGTTGTTGGTTGGAATTACTTGCCTGCTATTGGTTGTTAAAGCTCGACTGCTATTGGTTGTTAAAACTCGGCTGCTATTGGTTGTTAAGGCTTAGCTGCTATTGGTTGTTAGGAAACTATGGTTGCAGCACCTTGTTTGCATACTGGGCTCTTTAAGAGAAAACTAGGCTGTGTGAACAAGGGAGAAGAGAACATGTCCGAGCATGTCTGAGCTTGCTCGGGGCTTGTAAAAGGGAAAAAGAGGAGCGGGGCGGCGGGGGGGTGCGTCCGAGCTCCCAGCAAGGCAACCGGTCTTACACTCATAACCCCCCCTTTTTTTTTTCCCCAGGTGTTCTGTCTTGGGGAGTTAAGGCTTTATTTATGAATTTCTGGTGTGCTGCTGCCTTTTTTTTTTCTTTTTTTTTTTTTCAGGGCTGCCCTGCCCAGCAAGGAGGCAGCCCAGTCACTGCTGCCATGTGAACTTCCCTGCAGTCCTGTTTATATGGGTGTAATTAGAACTGCCTCAGCAATAGCGGCCTGCCTCTGTAATGGCGGGTTGCCTTGGCAATGGCAGGCTGCCTCTGCAATGGCGGACTACCTCTGTAGTGGTGGAGTGCCCCAGTAATGGCGGACGCACCTGCCCTACAGAACTGGACCGTCCAGGGTTCAGCTGTGCCCACTGTGAAACTCTCAACTGAGAGCGCTTCCAATTGCTGTTTTAGCTGAGCCTGATCACCTGGCTCGCTGTCTCAGAGCCTTTTTTTAGTTGAATGGTCGACTCCCAGGTGTTCCAGTCGCCTGTTGAAAAGGCGCCGGGGTCTGTGTGATTTCCCCTGCGGGGACACACTGCGCAGGCTGAAATAGTGGCGCTGAGATTCGTAGCGCTTTTTTGCCTGGGAATCTCCTGGGCTGGCTCTCTGAGATTCAGTCCCCTTTTTAATCTGCCTTCCCGTAGCTCCACTCGCCAGTTAAAAGGGCACAGAGACCAGTGTATTTTGTATGGAGAACCACTGCGCCGGGGCACCGGCAAAGCAGCCGTGTCGGCCAAAATAGCTGCACTGGCGACCCGTGGGGCTGCTCCACCTGGGAATCTCCTGGTCTGGGGGTAATAAAAGTCCGTCTGGAAATGCCGCGTCCACTCACCCTCTGCACTTTCACTGGGAGCTGTAGTCCTGAGCTGCTCCTAATCAGCCATCTTGGATCTCCTCCTCCATGTGTGCTGTTTTAAGGTTCTGATTCATGGTAATTTGCTCAGGATGCAATAAAAAAACCTCAACATTTATCAAATCAGCAATAAAAATACTTTGCTTGAAGTGCTTTTACTTTTTTCTATTTAAAAAAAAAAGACCTGTCTGTTAAAATAGCATATATACAGAGAAGTCCACAAATAGCAAATGCAAAGTGCTTAATAAATTTTTAATAACTGAATACATTAGTGCATCCAAAGTCCAGACCAGACAATAGTATATCGTCAGCATCCCAGGAGATCCCTGCTGTGCTTTCTTCTGCAGTGCCTTGACATCAAATATGTAAACAAATTTGTCCTCTTTCTGTACTCTTCATAAATGGAATCAACATATCTACTGTCTTATTTCTGGTTTCTGTCAATCAACTATGTGTCTGTAAGATATATCCAAATTGTTTTGTATGATTATAGATTGTTCATTCTAATTGCTCCATGGTATTGCATTATATGGTTAAATAGAAATTTATTTATCCTTTCTGATATTGAGGGACATTTGGGTAATTTTCAGTGTTTGGCTTTATGAATAGTGCTGCTAAGAACATCTAACATATGTCTTGAAACCAATGTCTTGTATACACTATTCTTGGATACATATGTAGAAGTGGAATACTGAGCAATTTAAAATTTCAGTGTGTTTTACTGAAATGCAGATAAGAAATTGAGGACCTATACTATGTAGCTATATAAAACAATGTAGAAGATCCACAGGTATTGATGAGAAAAATTTTAAAAATGTAATTTAAATGAAAAAAGGTACAAAACAGGGTATATTATATTTTGTGTAAAAGTGAAATAAGAAAATATATTATTATTTGCTTTTATATTTATGCAGAAACCCTTGCAGAATAAACAAGACACTAATAAATGTTGCTACATTCAAACATGTGGGTGATGGTAGGAATCTAAGAAGATGGGGCCAGAAGTAGAAGAAAACTTTTTCATGCACATACCTAAACACACACACACATATTTATATATGTGGATATATAGATTATATATATATATATATATATATATATGTATTTATATGTGTATGTGTGTGTGTGTGTATGTACATAGTTTTTTGAACTATGGGAATGTACTGTCTACTCAAAAGTTAAAATTATAGTCTTAAGGGCCTGAGCCTCTATAAAGGCGATATTCCTTTTTTAAACATGGTTACATTTGGCCTTAAATTCACAGAAAATGTCCCACTTTCTAGTCAATTTCCTAGACAGTAGTTACCAACTTTAACTTTAAAAAATATATAACCCCATCCCTCTCATTTAAAAAAATACGGTAACAAAACTGAGACACAGAATAGGGAGGTAGCCCCCAGCTCTAGCGTTGCAGTCCAGCCAGGGCAACCACAGTCATCCCTGGGGAGTGCTCCAGTTCTCTCTCTGAACTAAAGGTGGCTAGAAGTATAGCTTTGTTTTAAAATAAGAAAAAAAGAAAAGAAAGAAAAAGAAAAACCAGAAGTGAGTGAAGCACTTTTTACAACTATAATTATACTTTTAAAGTACTCTTATTTTATTTAAGATTCTAAAGGAAAAAATTCTCAATCCAGTTTTTCCTGATTCAAAACCATGGCATGTGCTCCCAGGCTGAAATTTCATGAACGGGAACTTAGCAAGTTATCTGTCAGACCTGCTGTGTATTATTCAAATGGGAATCAATACAAATCTAAGAAATCAAGAGTGGTCTCTCCGGAGGCCAAAATAATGAACACTTTTGTTTTCTCATAATACAGCTTCTAGGGCAGCCTGGCCTCTGGAGAGGAGCGTCTTGTGGCTGGGCCCTGCCAGCTGCTGCTGCTGGACTTCCCACGACACCACCTCTCCTCATCTCTCTTGGCTCCGTCTAGCTGAAAAGTACAGAGATATAGAGCCACCTACTCCACTCACACATAAAGCCAAAAGACATTATGAGTGTGAAAGTGACTTACCAATTTCTGGCCCCAAGTCAAAGCTCAGTAAAAGCTTGTACTCCTCCTTTCCAATCATAGTCGTAAATCTGGCTTCTTCTGCACAACAGGGCTTCATAATTGATGGCTATATTTCAAAGATAAAATAGTCAATATACTGGGCAAACCTCCCCATCTATTTCTCGTAAGCCATCCATGTAATTTACGACTCTTCTAACTTATCATCACCCTAGGAATGTATTGATTTTTTTTAAGCACATAGTCGACAGCTGTGATTGCTGGTCCAAATGGGACTGATATTTAAACAGCAAAATCATTTTGTCTTTACATTTGTAAATAATCAGCAATTCCCATTATTTCACCCCACTTTCTTCTAGTTTCCAGCTGTGAGAGATTCTGTGATTTACAGCCTTCATATCGCAGGGAATAAATCAGCATTTCTTTAGTTCAGAAGTTCTGTTGAATGTCATAGTCAAAAAAATTCTAAAGATGTCCACCTGGAGATTCCTGACCCTGGTATTAAATCAAACATGAATGTAGATACTACTCTGAAAGAACTTTGTAGATATAAATAAGGTTATTAATCAGCTGACCTTAAAATAGGGAGATTATATGAGTAGGCCCAATGTAAAAGCAGAAGAGGAAGGCAGAAAAGTCATTCAGTGAGATGTGGCAGAAGAAAAAGTCAGGTGAGATGAAACAGAAGGTGAGGACATGGAGATTTTGACTGTAAGAAGCACTTGACCCATTATTACCGTCTTTGAAACTGGAGGAAGAAGGGCATGCCTTAAATAATGGGGTTATCCTCTAGCAGCTGAGAATAATCCCAATCTGATAGCCAACAGAGCAGCAGAAACTTTTGTCCTACTGCAACAAAAGACCTAAATTAATTCGCTGACAACCTGAATTAGCTTGACAGCAGATTCATCCCCAGAACCTACATAAAAGGATATGGGCTGGATGCAGTGGCTCACACCTGTAATCCCAGCACTTTGGGAGGCCAAGGCCAGCGGATCACGAGGTCAAGAGATCAAGACCATCCTGGCAAACATGGTGAAAGCCCATCTCTACTAAAAATACATAAATTAGCTGGGCATGGTGGTGTGTGCCTGTAGTCTCAGCCACATGGGAGGCTGAGGCAGGAGAATCACTTGAACCTGCGAGGCAGAGATTTCAGTGAGCTGAAATTATGCCACTGCACTCCAGCCTAGCAACAGAGTGAGACTCCATCTGAAAAAAAAATTTTTTAAGGGATATAGCCCTAGAAGCAGGCTAGATTTTGCGGTTTTTGTTGTTTTTTTTATTTTATATTTTTTGTATTTTTGTATACAAAAAATATGCCCAGCTAATTTTTGTATTTTTAGTAGATAGGGCTTTTCACTATGTTGGCCAGGATGGTCTTGATTTATTGATCTCATAATCCACCTGCCTTGGCCTCACAAAGAGCTGGGATTACAGGCATGAGTCACCACACCCAGCCAGTTTCAGATTTTTGACATCTAGAGTAGAGAAACAGCTAATTCAGAATAAGCCTGAACTTCTCACCTACACAACTGTGAGGTAGTAAAAGGATATTGCTAAATGTATGCTTATTTGTTATGGGAGATATAGAAAACTAATACAAACATTTAATAGTTTGTATGGAAGAAGCAAATATTTCTATGTAACATATGGTGTAAGCCTCATACAAACTTTTGTGTCTGTCCCACCAGCTTAATCATCAATATCCTTACCTTCATCAGGCTTATTCCATTATCTGCACAACCATGTTCTCTTTGTGATGAACTATTGTGATTCTGTCACTCATGAATAAATGTGTGTCTTAGTCTATTTTGTGTTGCTATATAATAATACACAAGACTGGGTAATTTATTTTTAAAAAAGTTTGTTTGGCTCCTGATTCTAATGGCTAGAAAGTTCAAGATTGAGCAGCTGCACCTGGTGAGGGCCTCAGGCTCTTCCATTCATGACAGAAGGTGAGAGAGAGCCAGCATGTGCAGAGATGACATGGCAACAAAGAAAGCAAGAGAGATGGGGAGGTGCCAGGTTCTTTTTAACAATCAGCTGTCATAGGCTTTAAGAGAGTAAGAACTCACTCACTGCAAAGGAGGGCATTAATCAGTTCACAAAGGATCCATACCTATGACCTAATCACCTCCTATGAGACCACACTTCCAACATTAGGAATCAAATTTCAACATGAGGCTTGGAGGAGACAAACATCTGGACCTTAGCAATGTGTTTCAAAGTTGTTTGGCAAGAATTGTGTCTTACTCGTCTTTTGAAATTTCATAGTAGCTCATGCAAAGCATGGCATCTAGAAGGTTCTTAAAAATCACTTGCTGATTGAGTCGATAATATATTTTTTCCCATGAATACCATATGAACTTCAGACAGTATTCTGAAAAAATACCTCCTCTCTTTGTTTCCTTGAATGTTTTCTGAGATGTTTTCTCTACCTTTAACCAATTGATGACAGAGTTAAATGTGGCCACTGAGTTGTACCACCCTACTAATTGGACTACGTGACACTGATGCAACCAAGCCCTTATCTGCCCCCTGATTCTACTGACATGTACAGTTAACCCTCCATTCATGGGTTCCATATCTATGGATTCAATCAACTACAGACAGAAAATATTCAGAAAAAGAAATTTACAAATTTCCAAAAAAAATTTAAAGCTGTCATGTGCTGGGTACTGCATTAAATTCACACAAATGAAGGGATGTGTAGGTATTGTATTAGGTCTTATAAGAAATCCAGGAATGACTGTTTAAGTTATATACAAACACTATGTTATTTTATAAAAGGGACTTGAGCATCTGTAGATTTTCATATTTTGGGGGGTTTCCTAGAACTAATTCCTCAAGGGTACTGAGGAATAACTATATTTATAACAAAAATTATTGTTAGGGTTCATTCTCTGACTGTAGTTATTGTCAGAAGAAATGAAAAATTAGGGGTCAGTCTTCAAAGAGGGACTAAGAGTTGATCTGTGGGTCTAGAAATGTACTATGGATAAATTTGTAACTAGTACCGATACCAATTTCTGCTTATGTTTAGGGCAGAATTTTAAATTGACTTTGGGCATCCATTAAAATCTTTATTTGCAATACTTCTTCAGTATTAACTCTATGTAGAAATAACAAATTCCTCCTAACTAACCAGAATTACAATTTCAGTAAAACCATTCATATGTTCTTGCCTCCCAGAACACAGAGAAAAACTGTGTGATACCTGTGACAGTTTATGAGTGCTACAAGTATTACATCTTTACTTTCCATTATTTTTAATACAAAATGATACCTTAGCTGATTATAAAAGTCTGTGAGAACAAACTTACTTCTTCAACCTTTTTTTATGTAAATGGATCTATTACTTTCTTGAATCTAATATTTTATGAAAAAGAGTGAGGACAATTTAATTTTTTCCTTCTTTTGTAGAGCATTTGATCTTTTTACCTGGATTCAGATATTCCTTTATGTTTTTTACTAAATTATTTACTTTTTAAATTATTCTCCATAGAATTTTAAGCACTTCTCAAGCCTGTCTTCAAAGTCAGTGATTTTGTTTTTTCCCATTTCAGGTATACTTCTTAGTGGTTCCTTCGTTTCAAATCTATGATAAATTTTGTCTTTTATTTTCCTTTTATTTCTTAGTAAAAAGATGGCACATACATAATACAGACTACAGAGACTAGAAGATGCAATTTGTACTGCATCTTTATGTATCTGACTGAAAAAGGAAACAGAACCAAAAGAATATAAAAATTAGTCATAGAATAATAAAAATAAAATAAAGAACTAACTGAATACAGAGACTTCTGGGTTCACTGTGTTCCAGAGAGCTTATAGAGATACAAAGAGAGAGAGAGAGAAAGGGAGAGGAGGAGAGAGAGAGAGTGAAAAAAGAGAGAGAGAAGCTAGATGAAAAACTTCAAGAATAAGAAATGGATATCACTATCAAAACTTTTTTCCCATTTTAGTCAGTCATCTTCTACCTTTAGTATTCTTTTCCTTTCATTTTTTCCTTTCATTGGTAACTTATTTTTATTTATTTATTTTTTTTTTTTGAGAATACAAAAAAAAAAAAAACACCAACTTTTTACAATGGCTTTCTCCTGTCTCTTGAATTACAACATGTACTCTCCATTTAATTTTCACTTCTAATTTCTATGTCTTTCTTTTTGTTTGACACATCTTAACAGAGATGCAAGGCTAAATTGTCTGTGCTTTTTATTCACCTTTGACTAGAAGAAGCTATATCTGTATCAGTACTTTTGTCCTAGAAAAACATTAGAAAATTCTAATCAACTCCTCTCTGTTTCCTTGGATACTTTCCATTTTCTATTTAGCGCCTGTGTTGGCAGGTTATGTATTGGTGGTTTGTAATATCTGATAGATTTTGTATTGCTTGGGCGTGGGAGGTGGCAGCAGAATCTAGAACTGGCAAAACGAGCAGCTGTCAGCTGGTAACTCTAATTTGAGTAAGTTCTTTCTTAGCACTTGCCAAATTTGAAATACCATCTGCCTCAGGGCTGTGTGTGCTCCCTTGATTAGAAGTGTATGGCTACTTTAAAGCTCGTCCTTTCCCTTGCTTGAGGAGAGAGCAAGTTACCTTGTTGGAAAATCAGTGACCTCGTCTCCCAAACATTTTGTCGTATGCTTATGGAATTATCTATATTGACTTTCATCTGAAATTGCAAACCTAGATCTCTGCTCCTTGTTATCCAATATTCTTTGCCCTGCTTATCTTGTATCATTTGGGATTCTTTTTGAGTTAAGAAACTCAGTGACTTTAGCCATAGAATTTTTGTTTTGTTTTGGGTGTTGTTTATATAAATAAAAATATAGAAACTAGGCTAATTTTTGGTAATGATTGATCCACTACCAAAAACCAAGTATATCTCTACATCTGCTTTGCCTGCTTCATTTATAGTTGAATATTGTTAAAGCTGGGTGATGGACATGTGGTTTATTACATGATTTTATCTGCTTTTGTATATGCTTGAAATTTTCAACACAAAAAGTAAAATAAAATCACTCCAGTGGCAGAATTTTCTATACATTTCTCCCTACCTTTATTGTTTCAAAAAAGAGTTGTTTTCAGGGCATTATTCTAACTTTTGCCTTATATTCAGACCTCTGCACTGAGCTCACCATGGGAAGTGTCTTTTGTGCTTCTCTTTGATTTGTTCCAAATTTTATGTATCTGACAAAGTTTGTCATATGGACCTATGTCAGGTTAATTATAGATGAATTTTACTATGCTCTTTTAGGGTTTTGTTTCTTCAGCTGGGTTGCTTTGGGAGAGGGGAGTTGAAGAAATGTAGTTTTTCATATCAAGAGTCTGTTGGAAAGGGCATTTAATTTGTTTGAACAGAGGTGTCAGTATTGCTCTAAAAACCATAAAGCACAGAACACAAAACTATACTGATATAAATAATTCACTTCCTTCTCCCCCAGTCACTGCCAACTATATTTTTATTGTCAAGAAAAAAATGTCAAAGAAATATTACAAACTTTTCAAATTTGCATAGATTTAACTCCTCTATTGTAGTTATTCCAGTTCTTTCTTGAGGCTACAGTAGCAGTTAGTCCTGGAAACAAGAAATCTGAAGTCCAAAGAACCATTAGAACATTCTTCCAAATTACAAATGAAGTTTTGAGATATTATTCCCTAAGTTCCATGGTGCTGTCATTATAAAATGCAATTAATTTGATGCACCACTGAATTAATAATGGCATTTCCATAAAAGGGCACATAGTGATTAAAAGATTCTTTTTGATTTTAGAAAAGTAGAGTATGACAAAAATGCATCGGTTAGAATGGCAGAAATCTTCAAGTCTTCTGTTTTCATAGGCCCAAGCAACCTGAAATTTCTTAGAATGACAAATGCCAGCAGCCATAACAGGTTGCAACTTGTCCAAGCTTAGTTTATGTGGCCCTTTTCAAGGTTGGAAGTAGGAGAGCAGGTTTTCTGAGTCTTGTCCATTTCTTCCTGAGTTGTGACTTTGTAGGGGTTCCTTGTCATCCTTCATCTCTATTTTACCGGGATACCAAGCTTTCTGCAGAAGCTGGCTGTTTCTAGCTACTTCTATCACTGCTTTCCTGTCAACTTGGTTTTTCAGCAAGGTCTTGAGTTAGAATCTTCTTCATCTTATCTTGGAGCAAGTTTAGTGTCTCCAACTCAATTCTACATCTTTGACCACCATTTTTCTACCTGCTCTGCACTTAGAAAAGTGTTCGCACATCCTGCTTAGATTCAAGGAGAGTCACTCCTGGCTAGTGAGTCATCACAGTTAGACATGTTTTGTGTTGTCTCTCATGCCCTTATTTGGCCACATGAGCAACTCCACAGAGAAATGGTCGATACTGTTGTAGATATTATCATATACCCCTACTCTCTCCTCCTTTGTTTAGCATGATATGCCATGATATGCTACTATGGTTTCTATCAACTCTTGGCTGGCTGTCAGTGATGCCAGTTGTGCTAAAACCAAGAACTGACAACCTAAACACAGTGGTCTATGGGACAGCATTGAATTCAGTGGCTGCCTTAGGGGTTAACACCGTGAGATCTCTTTTCAAGGAGAGAGAGGGAAACCTGATACAAAGAAAACTTGTGAGAGAGTCCCGGGGAACATCATAAGCATCTGTTATGTCTGAAACATTTGGAGTCTCCTCCTCAGCAAGTGAATACACAGAGCCTGTAGGTGCCACTGCAACTTCTTCATTATGGGCAGTTTTTTTTTTTCAGGGTAAGAGAAATTCAGCCGAATAGCTCTCATATCATGTCTTTAACACTCCATCCTCTTATGATGAAGGAAGCCACAATCATCCACGTGGGGAGAAATGTCTACTGATGTTCTGATTTAAATGAATGAAGGTCTTCTTTCCACCTCGGGAAATCTTGGGTTATGTAACAGCAGCTTTGAGATGCCTGTACTATGCGCTTTGTGCCAGTCCTTCTCAAATCGTCACTAGCTGCACCAAGAACAGAAAAATAAGGAATTTGGTGAGTACTTTTTAAAGCTAAATTTACTTAATTAACTTCATCAGTGGTTATGTTTTTCATATATTTTGGGACATTAGAATGTCCTGTATTTATAAATGATGATGAGAGTATTTTGTTTTGCTTTGTCTTGTTTTTAATAAAATACAGAATTAGCAAACCTATTATAGCCTACCATATCTAGTCCATGAAATTCAATACCTAGATAATTCTTCTATAAGTCATGGGTGTTCCAAATACTAGAAATGCTTATAATGACACAACGTCTGATGCAGAAGAGTATTTAATAAAAGTTATGTCATTGTTGTTCTCACCAAGAAAACTAGTCATTTGGGAATGTTAGATTGTGTTCTTTTGAGTTTCTTTTTTGTGATTTGGCAACAGGGGAATGAAGAGTGAAGTTGGCAATGACTGCTAGTGAAGGAAAAGGGAAGATGTGTGGTGTTTTCACAAATATGTAATCAACAAGATATAGTCAGATATATATATTTTTTAAGACAGCACACAAGCAGCTGCATGTGTTTGGTAAGTTAGAAAACTTGAAAGTGCCTGCCAGTTATGCAGCCACCTTCTGAGCAAAGCTGCTACAGGTGGATTATTATTTAAGATGACCATACTTTTTACTACAGTATTTTACTACTCTGGCAGCAGCTGTTTAGACTAGGGCTAGGTGCCTAGGGTTTTCTTGGTGATGAGGTGACCTGGATTGAGGCATCTGCTTAAAACTCACATTCTACACTTGACAGAGTCTAAATATGGCAAAGATATTTTCGTCTTTGAAAATCTGAATACCACCAGTTTGAGAAGTAGCAAAAGGAAGTAAAAAGTACAGACATAAATTTATCCATCTACCTATTTATTCTATGAACAATCATTACTGGAGCCATGTCAAAGGACAGAGGAAGTAACAAGGATAAGAAATAAGAGTGCCTGCTTCACAAGAGTTGAGCACTCTACTTTTCATGGGATACCAGAAGGTCTGCTATATCCTGAACTAAAACACTTTCACTTTTATGTGATAGTTTTTGAGTTTTCTTTTATTAGAAGCTATCAATGCAGCTCAACTTCCTTAAGCAATAAATATATTATTTTACCATAAAGATAGGAGCTTGTCTCAAATAACCAATATCAGGAAAAGTGTTGAGTACAATGAAGGACCTGTATCCAGGACCACAGTCATGAGAATGATTCCTGTCTACTATCTCTGCACCTCTCCCTGCTTCAATCTCTTTTCTGGGAGTTTCTTTTTAAGAGGAAATAGTATGCCAGTTTCTTCTACTACTCCCATTGTCATAGCCTAAAATACAGTGGCTCTCAGTCTTCACATTGCAGTCTGACCATCAGAGAGACAAAATCTCCACCACCATGTATTCCAAATTCCCAGGGAAGGCTTTTCATTGTGCATGAAAGCAACCATTCTCCTGTGTGGCTAGAAAAGGAAGCTACTTTATGGGAACAAAGTTCTAGGTTGAAAACTCAGTAAGTGTTCACCACAGTTTTCCTACATTACTACCTATTTTGTACAATGCAACCTTCTATTTTTTTGCCAACTGAAAGACCTTGGAAGAATAAAACATCCCTACATGTAAGTTCTTTTCTCTGAAATAATTCATAGCTGGGTATTGAAAATAATGGTTGAATGGGGGCTGTTTATGAGTGGCATTATATTGAGAGGACCCAGAAATGTCTGAATTTATGTCTGATATATCCATAAATTCCCTAGTAGAAGGATCAATCAAAGAAAAAATCTTAACACTGTGTTTTCATATGCTCTTTATTCTAGGACACTTATTTTTAAGTTTATTAATTTTAAATGTGAAACTAATAATAAAAGAAATTTGACAGAAGAGCTGTTACCCAATAATCATTGGTCACACATGTGTAAACTTTAGCACATGAGAAATTTTCTATTCAATCCTATTGAGTCATATGCATTGATAGCACATTTTAATTTGTTATGTATCTTTAATTGTTACTTAAAATGTGTTTGAAGATTTACACTAGAATCAGTGTAGCAAAAAATTCATGATTTAACAGAAGGCTGCCTGCTAATAATCAAAGGTATTATGAACTGCTAAATATCTCAGATTACAATACTTTTCGAGAGTTTCAAGTAGGAAAGGTTTTTGTGACTGGTTAGTGGTTCATAAAATTCTAACATTCAAACATAGGCCCTTATTCTGTCAAAATCATTGGTTAAATATCAGGATGTACATGAGTTATTAGGAAGAAACATACAAAATAAGTTTGACCGAACAATAAACACACATGAAAACTTAGTGTTCTTCAACAAGCCTCAGACTTAAAAGGACTTAATAAATTAAGATGATAAGCACAGTTAACAAAAAGCAGCATGAAGATATCATAAATTCTGAATCCAAAAGAGATTTTAAAGATGATTAAATAAAAAGCTGGTTACTGAAGAGAAAAATGTTATGTAATTTTATGGATATATGTGCATTATTTTGTTAAGATTTTAATATGTTCATTAAAAAGGGTTTATTTTTTTTCCCAAAATACAGCAGTCATATATCTTGTGATGCATGACATTCCAGACTAGATAAAATAGAGTATAAAAGCAAATTTTGTCCCTCACCCAGTGATGAAGTTTTAGTTGCTGGGCAGGACCATATAGAAAATCTTTCTCCTAAACTGGTTGTGCTGAGATTCCTGCTCTGCTTCAAACTCCAATCATTAAAACTTGCTTTGATTCTCTTAATCTTCTGGCTTCATGGTAGGAAGAGGCAGAAGTGTCACTTGCAGTACCTATAATCTAAGATTTGCTTGTTTTCTCTCTCTGTTCTTTTAAAATGGAAACAAAGAAAAGATTGTATTTCACAAGTTAGGAAGACAGAAGTTGATTCTGATTATATCACCATGGTACGATTCTGATAATATTGCTGCAAGAGGGGAGAGAGCACAGCTGAAAGAAAAGGCAGGAAAGTTTTCAGGAGCTGGTCTGTGAAACTACAGACCATCTGTGTTTGCTAATTGGCTTTACATAAAGGAAAAGTAAACTTTCTCTTATCTTTGTGACAGTAGGAAAGGACCCTCTGAAGTTAAGCTCCTACTCTCCAACGGATACAGGAATATAGAGGCCACTTCTTCGTGATGATTACATTTCAAAGGACAGCTCCCCGTACTTGAGGAAGGGTCCTGGGCTGTGAAACTGACAAGAGACTTTTTAACAGATTTAAATCTCAAAGGTGCAAAGAAATATTTTACAGTAAGCAGTTTTCTGGAGTGGTTATTCCAAGAGGATGGAGGACAGGGACTTAGACTCAAGAAGAAGCCAGTGTAAAGTTTAGTCAAGCTGAGGGGAAAATTAAGGCACAATTTATTTTCTGCTTTTCTACCAAATGTTTTTAAAACTATAATTATATTTCTCTAACACTGCTTTAGCTGCAAATCATAAGTTATAATGTAATTTTTTTAGTTCAGAAGGTTCCTAATTTCCATTGTGAGTCCTCCTCTAATCCATGGATTGTTTAAAACCAATAATCATACTAATAATTGTTGATTGGGGTGTTCTGAATATGTCAATTAAGCCAAGTTGTTCACATCTTCTATATTCTGCCAACTATCTTCTGCTTGTTCTATTTGTACTAATCACACTTTTAATTTAGGAGTTGGCAAATGCTTAGAGGGGAGATTGTAGGCAGATTTTGAGGCTTGCTTCCCTCCAGTTTCCTTCTCTCTGAGATTTTGTTTCCCAAATTTTTGGCTGCTTGGGCAATGTGAATTTCAACCTCTGTTTAAGTCTACGCCCCATATGATAATCACTTTCTACTTGGATTTCATTCCTCTGATCTGTTAGTTACATTTATAATCACCATATTTGGACACAATAGGTGGCCAATAAATATTTTCCTTCCTTTTCAATAATTGTCATTTGCTTGACCTTTTTGAGGCTGGAAAGTAGACTCATGGTCTAGAAAGACTTTCAAACAACAGTTGAATGTCTAAGTCTACCTTTGGCTTAGTAGCCCCACCAGAGAGGAAGCAAACATTCACAGGCCACCAACCATGTCCCAAAGTGAGAAAATGATGGCTGGACGGGACACCAGTGAGAGGACACAGAGAGCTACCACTGAATGCCTGTACTAGAAAATTGTAAGTTCCCTGAATTACCTGTTATATACCCCAGTTGTGTTCAATAGGACTTTTTGTTGCAAGAGAAATCCATTTTAATAAGCCAAGGGGAGCTTAATGGAGGATTATTGATCCAGAAACTGGGAAGTCATCTTGGCCCGATGTGGTCCCAGTCTCCCTGTCATCTTCTCACTCTAACAGTAGTCAGAGATCTCTCCTTCTTTGCTAGTTCTGCTTTCTCACTCTTTGCAGACTGGCTTTTCTACCTTTTCATATGTAAGACCAAATACTGTCGTGTTTAAAAGCCTGCCAAGATGACTGCCTGGAAAATTCTGTCCAATTACACACTGTCAAAGCCCAGAAATACAAGCTTGACTGCTGAAGCCCAGGATCTAGGGTGGGTGTGGAAGAAGGGTGTGGGACTGGGCAGAAAATGAGCTCCGCTGTTGCAGATTCACAGTTGGTTTAAGCACTTTAAATAATCACAACAAAGTTAGTCTCCAGTTCCCCTCAGGGAAGCATTCCAATGTCAGCTAAATTCCATTTTGAACAAATAATTTACAGACTGTGTGTCTCCATACACTTTAATGGTGTATTATCTGTTTTCATCTGACTCTTCTTTAAGGGGAACAGGAGTGTGACAATTAACTGTTGTGTTGACCGTGTAGCACTTGCCTCAGCGTTTGTTATTAATCTTATGTCATATAGACCCCAGTCTTGTTAAAAGACTCACCCTAATCTTGGTCGCAGACTAAACTTGTAATGCCTACCACAGACAAGTGCCCAAACCTAACCATATACTGAGTGAGAGATGGAAATTGTCAACTTATCACAAAATCTATAAATTTGGAACAGAGAACTTTATTTCTTATGAAGGGCTACAACTTGAAGGCTGGGAAGCACAGTCTGTGGTGGAGACTGCAAGTAGAAACTTTGTGGGAGGGAGGGTGTCACATGAGTTTTATATTTGGTGGATAAGTTAGAAATATTTATCAGGTTGCAGGAAGGGCTAGGACTATTCATGAGGGGAAGTCACAAGCATGTGTGGTAAGCAAACATGTATGTTATACAGTCCCATGTTCATTTTGGGGTAGAGACTTAACATGAAAATGTGATAAAATTAGGCTGTATATGTGAAAATGTGAAATGGAGCACATGGAGATGCTTGGTACACAGCCTCCATGAACCTGCCAGAACCCCTCCATGGTTGATGGTCACTTATCAGGAAGGAATGTTGATCAGTTATTGTGTCAAAGTCATAAAAGGGGAGGGGATCCAGTCAAGGTGCCAAGCTATTGGCTGAAGTCAGCGGAGGAGTGAGTGTTTCCTTGTTTTCCAGGGATGGTTTCTGTTTAACTCTTAGAAAAAAAAAAGTTTAATGGCAGTTAGAGAAGGAGGGGTGTTATGAGGCATGACTGACCGCCCCTTCCATCATGGCTAGAAAATTTTGTTGTTAAGGTTTCTCTGGGGTCTTCTTAGCCAAAAGGTGTTTGCTCACTTGGTCAGGGGAATTAAGATTTTATCTTCATTTCACAAAATGCTTTGTGCTGTATATTGTGCTCTTACAAATTAGGCCCAGCTTCAGTGTTCAACAAAAAGTAGCCCTGGAACATGACCATCTTAACTCTGGATGTTCTTCACTTCAATACATGAGACTCTCATTTTAAGCAATTAAACTATATCAGGCCATGATTGTCTGGGTAGACATCAACCAACATGAAAAAGTCCAATAATTTTTCACTCACAGTTAAAATTCTGAAGTGCATAAGCATGTGTTGTCTGTATTTCCAGATGGCATTGTTCTGAGTTTAATATTTTTGTGACAGCAAAATATAAGACATGCAAATCATCTAATTAAAAATGTAAAAGCTGATGTACATAATCAAATGATGGATGAAATTTTTTCATCTGAAACAAATAGTATTTTAAAATCAGTTGATGAATGAGATATGCTGTCCTTTTTTTTTTGTTCTGTGGACCCCAGAGTCTTATTTCCCATCCTCCTTGCCCTTGAATAAAGTAGGTGATAAGAATTATAGATTTTCTTTTTTGAGAGAGACTCTCATTCTGTCACCCAGGCTGGAATGCAGTGGCGCAACTCGGCTCACTGCAATCTTTGCCTCCTGGGTTCAAGCGATTCTCCTGCCTCAGCCTCCTGAGTAGCTAGGACTACAGGCGCCCACCACCACTCTCTGCTAATTTTTGTATTTTTAGTAGGGATGGGGTTTCACCATGTTAGCCAGGATGGTCTCAATCTCTTGACTTCATGATCCACCCGCCTTGGCCTCCCAAAGTGCTGGGATTACAGATGTGAGCCACTGTGCCTGGCCAGAAATTATAGATTTTCTTTAAAATTGTAATTGTATCTGATTTTCAAAATATTATTTAAAATATTATATATATGAAAAAATGAAGAATGATAATTTGACAAGAGTCATGATGCAATTAAAGAAATAGAAACAGTAAATTTGAATTTCGTTTACACCTATCCAATCACATCCATTTCCTCCTCCCTTCAAATGACTATAATCCTGAATTTAACATTTATTATTGCCATACATTTCTTTATACTTTTACTACGTTACATGTATCCCTAGAAACATTTAGTACTGCTTTGTATAAGTTTATACTACATGTAAATGTTATCATATATTCTTCTGTAACTTAATATTTTTCTTTTAGCATAATTTTGTGAGATTTACCCACGTGTATAATATTTTAATTTTTTACTATAATTTATTCATTCTGTTTGGGTGGAAATTTCAGTGCTCTTTCCAGTTTCTTGCTAAATTATGCTCTTTATACAGTCACGTGCCTCATAAAGTTTTGGTCAACAACAGACCACATACATGACTATGTTCTTGTAAGATTATAATACTGTATTTTTACTGTACCTTTTCTATGTTTAGCAGCATTCTGAAACACAAATGTTTATCATTGCGTAACAGTTACCTACAGCACTCAGTACAATAACGTACTCTGCAGGCATGTGCCCTAGGAACAGTAGGCTATATCATGTAGCCTAGGTATGAAGTATGCCATCTAGGATTGTGTGACTACACTCTATGATGTTCAAACAATGATGAAAAAAATACACTTTTCCTAGAATGTATAATATTAAGTCATGTATGACTGAAATTGCTCTTTACCTTCCATTTTAGGCTTCCCATTTCAAACAGGGCATCTCTAGTAGCGTTTGAGGGAAGTAGCTGGACAAATGCAGCTTCAAGGAACAAGGAGATTTCACTCTAAAAGCAATGGGACTGTACACTAAGCATGGGATATGGCCTATAGGTAAAAATCTTTGTCTTCATTAAAAGACATTTTAGTTATTAATGGAAATTATATTCTACACCTCAGTTCCCTCATTTGCCATGAGGGGTAATAATGGTACCTACTTCACAGAGTAGTTTTGAGGATTAAATGGGTGAATACATGCAAATTGTTTAGGACAATGCTTTGCACGTATTATATGCTGTTGCCATTTTTATCATTATGATAACTTCATGGGAAATATTTTGCTACTTTTATATGTACTATAGTAACTTTATGGGTATTGTTCTTCATGCTGGTATCCTGTTCTTCATGCTGGATTTGGATGTTATATATTGAGACATGATTGTTTGTGAAAATTTCCATCCTTCACAAGCCTAACTTCAAAGCATAGCTTGACATCTCTAGTGTTTATTCAGTTGATACTTCTAAGCAAAGCTCCAAGAATGCTGAGAGGGTCTTTGAGCTGCTGTGAATAAAACTATTGGTGGAGGGCAAGCTAGGGTTGTTAAAAGAAGTGAGACATGAGAATCCAGCATAATCTTCAAAGGGACTGCAAGAAGGTGTCTCTAGGTCAAGGCCTTCATCTCTTAAGGCATCAGTTGACCAGAAGAGACTTGAGAATGTCATCTTATATCATTCCATTTCATGTTACCTTATATTAATATGGGTTTTGCTGGTTCCTGAGGACCCAGATCTGAAGGGCCTGTCCCAGGCTATTGGTCTTTCTCTGGTTAGACACACCCAATTCCCTACATGCATTGGAGGTTGGCAAATAGGTTTTAGGACACTTTATTATAAATCTTTAGTTCCTAGAGCCAATTTGTAGCCACAGTAATATGATGTTAGTGGTGTCTCTGAGTCCACTGCTAACCTCCAGGACAGATGCCCAAACGTCCAGGTCACTAAATCTCAAGATGTAGCAAAGATAAAACTCTTTGCCTTGTATATGTGACCTCCATCTCCTTCAGCTGTCACTGGATCCCCGGGCTGCCTCTACTTTCCACCTTCAGAGAAATTCAAGTGGTTAACGAAAATGTCCAATTTACTTATGAAAACACAATCATTTCAGAGACACCAGAGGATTACGTTTGGCAGTGAAATCTGAAATGTTGCTTTTTTCTTTCACAGTTTCTCAGAGAAAATGGTTCTTTTTCTGCAACTCAACAACCTCAAGCAATACTTTGTGAAAGCTCTCTTTGTTGTTTTGGATTTTTCAAGCCTTGCCTGGGGAATAAGGCTAATATAGCCATTTGGAATTGCCACCACTGAGAAGGAACTCTGAATTGGCATGCATTAGTATTCAGGTGCTTTCTTTGAAACATTCACAGTGTACCTCTGAGAAGTTTTTAACACCAAAATGACTTCACCTCTGAGTGACTACTGCTTTCTTACCAATATGCCTCTAGACCTTCTGTTCTTTCTATTTTTGGAGATAGCCAGTTGCTAAGCCTCTCTCACATCATGGCAGCAATGAATCCTTAGTTAATTGCTCCCTCTACTACCTCAGATATAGCACCTAATGCAGAAACGAGACCCTCTTCAGAATACTTTATCAGGAACCCAGACCTTATAAAAGATACTTACCTTCTTCATTTTGGGTAGCAGCAGCACATCCTTCCTGTGGCGTGTCCTTTCTCACTGCACTGAATCATTAAATCTGATTGTGTCCAACCTAAAGCTTGTCTCTGGTGGTCTTTAGCTGATTAGGCTTTAACAGCAAGCATGCTTTTACAACCATACCCTCCCACCAGATCATCCTGACCATCCTCAGTTTTGTCCTGCTAACCAAAAGAACTGTATTTGCTGCTTGCTTCAGACCAGGAAACCAACACTGTTACACTCACAAAATCAGAAGAAGAATGAAAACCAGACATTATAATACCAGCCAGACTCTGCAGAGCTTTCCCAGCCCAGGGACCTTAATACATTTACTCCTTCCATCTACTGGTTTTGACACGTATACCTGAGTGAGACACAGAGGGATGTGTCACATCATCTGAAAAAGGAGCAAATTTTGTTATCTCAGAATCCTCCTCTCACAAAGCAAGACCCAGCATAGGGAGCTGAATCAATACATATCACTGAATGAAAGCTCTAGACCCTCAACTATAAAAGGTAAATAAAAAACTCGGGACAGAAATGCAGAGGCAGGGTGGAAAGTAGGGGAATGAACTCAGTTTTGGTTTTTTGTTTTTTTTGAGACAGTGTCTCGCTCTGTCACCCAGGCTGGAGTGCAGTGTGCGATCTCAGCTCAATAAAACCTCCACCTCCCAGTGGCTGAATATTCAAGCAATTCTCCTGTCTCAGCCTCCTGAGTAGCTAGGATTACAGCCTCCTGAATAGCTGGAATTACAGGCACAAGCCCTTATGCCTGGATTTCTGTAGAGACAGGGTTTCACCATGTTGGCCAGGCTGGTCATGAACTCCTGACCTTGTGATCCCCCTGCCTTGGCCTCCCAAAGTGCTGAGCCACTGTGCCCAGCCTGAACTCAATTTTAAGTATCTACAGTTTGAAATGCATTCCTCTTAGGCCCTTTTAACTGATATGTTAGAATTTGTGGTGCTCAAATATTTTCCTGTCAAGTAGTGATTTTTGACTTCCTCACTCACCTGCAAGCTGCTATTTAAAAAAATCAGTTTTGCTCCATTTGCAAGTCATGTTGAGATCTCTTTTACCCATACAAATCATTGTTGTTTTACCTTTTGGTTCGAACCAGTTATAACTTCTGACTAGTGCCCTCTCATTATGTGAATCAAACAAAATCTTTATTATGTGTTCAGTCAATATGAGAGTTTTATTTTACCTTTTTCTTAAAATTATCTTTGAACAATATCTATTTTGTATAATTGCCCAGGAGTGCCTAATACTTAATAACTATTCTAGTTCAGTCCATGAATAAAGCACTGAATTACATTAAACCTTAAGAGCTTTGTTGAGGTTTCTCTAAAATATTTCAAAATGTTCAGCTTTATACGCCAACTGACTTCACTCCACTGCAAAGCAAATTTGTTGCACTGTAGGGAGGTTGAAATTCTACTATCTCAGGGAAGACATGCAAAGTTTTCTTGTTGAGGTTGGTTAGGGTCAAAAATGTGTGTGATCAGCTGTTTTGTTTTGCAGGATTATTGTTTAGGGATGCATACTTCTTTATCTCTTCTCAGCATCTCTCATGGTTCTGATTTATATTTGTAGAGCAAGAGAGTGAAATGGTGCCATCAGCATCCCTCTTTTTCAGATTCTTTCTCATATCCTTGCAAAGTTTGCTTCCTTTTCTCTGAATCTGTTTATCTCATTCCTCTGTGATGGAAGGCAGCCACTTTTGTGATCATTTCTTCAAAGCTTGAAACATGCAAAGTGCTGAAAATTACAATATTATCTCTTTTTCCTGTGCTCTCAAATCCAGAGATATGCACTCTGTGGGAATAAAGAGCACCCGAATTAGAACAAACAGACTCAGAGCTTGCAATAGCAAGAAAGTCAGCCACCATCACTTAAATTTGGCAGAGACCCAAAGGCATGAAGGAAAAGCTTTAGAGTGAACAACAGCGGTAAGGAGAAGCTGGAGGGTGCTAACAAAAGGTGTAGCATCTTATGTGATTAGTTTGAAGAGTATTTGGCTTTCTCTGGTTGGTCCTCAATTGGAAACTGAGACAACATATAGGGAAGCTGTCAGTCATTGACCAAGTCCTAACTTCTCTGGGCCAATTGCTGCAGAGGTAGTCATTAGGCTTTCAGTGTTTGTTGCTGCTGAGGTTGTGGGTCAGAGTTCTACCATAATGCATGGTGTGAACATTGTCCATTTGTATATTCAATCTGCCTAGCACATTTTTATGATGTTAATTGATAACTAAAAATCTAAAGAGATTCGAAGAAAAGGGCTGTTTACAGTCCTTGAAAAATTTGAGTTTCATCCCCTGTTTTATGTCACTATTAATTTTTCTTGATCATCCATGATTACCTAGACTCTGTGCTGTGGGTTTTACTTACATGATCCTTGTCACGTACATTTTTATCATCTTTTTATACACATGGAGATTGGGATTACGATTTGTTAACAACCCTGATGTAAACTACGCAGCTAAGAAAATGAGGGTGCAAAAATGTTCATACAATTCTTAGACCCATTTCCTAGAAAAAGATGTAAAAGAATATACACCAAATTTTTAAACCTGATAACCTAAATCTTACTAACTTGATAACAGTAATAATACATTGTCCTTTATATACTTTTGAATATTTGGTTAAAATAAGCATGTATTGCTTTTACAATAAAAAGAAAGTTAATCTAAATAACATATTCAACATGAAATTGTATTTTCTCTAGACACTATATTAACTTTCTTCTGGGAATCTAATTCAAAAGTTATTTCATAAACTAAAATCACAAAGAAAATGTATCCCAGATCATAAACCTGCATTAGTTATTTGAATAGTGGCTCTCTCTGAAGAAGTTTACACAGTAGGATATTAATTGCAGGTTACAAACCAAAAGGAGGAAAAAAATTGCATATGCTTAAGAGATATTCCCATCAAATATAGGATTTTAACAAACAGTAATTCTACCATATAGCTCTTTTGCTTTTTGGCTAACGGATGCTACTCATTTATCCATTTATCAAATATTAGTTGAGCTACTAACATTTAGGCATAGTGTTGGTACCTGAGAGTAAAAATAAACAAGTAAACAAACCAACTATTCATTTTATAAATTTATAGTTTTCTGGCTGTTACAATATAATTTTAAGAAAAAAGTAAAATCATGGCTTACAAAGATATAAAATATTAATGTGTTAAAGATTTTCATTTAACTCATTCATGAGGAAACTGGTAAGATATTACAATCAGAGCGGAGGTGAATGTAAAGAACAGATACATTTTTGCTTCATGAACACTGCAGTGAGTATGCAAACAGAAGCAAACTGACTTTCTCAGTAATAAAATCTGCCAATATTCAGAATTCTACAGACAAGAGTTATTCTGTATCATTATCAGTTATCTACAATTTACAAAGTTGTAAAATAGCTCCCACAGAATCAGAATCAGATAACTGGGAAGGGAGTGCAAAGTTTTCCAGGAAGCAAAAATTTTTCCCTCCAGGGTAAAGATAAGACTGTGACGTGTGCGGGAGACATTGCTATCTGCACGCTCTGCGTTCTTTTCCTGCATCAGCCCTCTCTGCTAACAGAACCTTTGCTTGTTTAGGTAAATGCAAAGTTCCCTATTCTTGCCCCATCAAAAAAAAAAAAAAGAAAAAA
The DNA here is from genome assembly GCA_004027715.1 of Plecturocebus donacophilus. Classification (NCBI taxonomy): domain Eukaryota; kingdom Metazoa; phylum Chordata; class Mammalia; order Primates; family Pitheciidae; genus Plecturocebus; species Plecturocebus donacophilus. The sequence continues at coordinate 1,774 of PVKP010033181.1, read as the reverse complement.
AAGAAAAAAAAACAATGATAACCCAACATTCATACAGCCAGTAATTGTTTCAGGATCAGCTTCAATTTTTCCCCAAAAAAAATCTAAAGAAGTTTTGTTTTTTGTTTTTTTATTTTTTTATTTTTTTTTTAAACGTGAGACTTCTAGGAAAGCATTTGCTTTTCTTATTTAAAAAAACAGTAATTAACAACTGACATAACGCTTTTTTTTTGGTTCTTTTCTCCCTTTTTGTGTCTGGAATATAGTGTAATTACCAGAATTCAGCAGTCATCTTGTGACCTTGGACTGACTAGCATAAAAAATATATGAATAATAGTTGTGTCAGTCAGTTTGCGCTGCTCTAGCAAAATACCACTGACTAGGTAACTTAAACAACAGAGATTTACGTCTCACAGTTCTGGAGTCTGGGGAGTCCGACATCAAGGTGCTAGCCGATTCAGTTTTTGGTGAGGGCCCTGTTCCTCGCTTATAGAACTTGGACTCCTGAGTTCAAGTGACCCACCCTCCTCAGCCTCACAAGTAACTGGGACTGCAGGCAATTGCACACATTTTAGTTGCTCTTAGAAGGAAGTTTGTGTGATGTACCACATTGGAAACCTAATTCCATTTTCCCTGTAACCTAAATTTCAGCTACCTTGATATCAACACATCTTCAATGCTTCTGTCACCACTTTCTTTAATTTAATGGGATAATAACTCAATTGAGACACAGAGAATGAGGGCAGGGGTGGAAAGAGAGAGAGAGAGAGAGATTGAGCCTGCTCTCTGGTCTCTTCTTATGACAGCACCAATCCCATCATGAAGGCCCTACCCTCATGACATTATCTAAACCGAATTACTTCCAAAGGCCTCATCCTCAAACAGGATCACATTGGGGGTTAGAGATTCGACATATGAATGTAAGGGGAACACATTCAACCCCTAGCAATAGCTAATGCTTATACAACATTCACTATGTGTAAAATGTTGCTCTAGGTGCTTTTCATATATTGGCCCTTTCAATCATTGTAATCATTGTGAGGATAGGTACTATTTCCATTATTTTGCCAACAGAAAGACAGAGTGAAGTGGCTTGTCCAAAGTCAGATGGCTAAGAAATAGTGAAGTCAGGATTCAAACGATGTCAGAATCTGTGTTTGATGTCAGAATCTGTGTTTCTAACTATTATGTGATCTTATCCTTTTACAAGAATCCCAGAAACACAAGTCTTAACTTTTCTGAGCCACTGAACCAAGGCTCCCAGATTTTTTATTTTGTAAGACGAATGAACCTCTATCAATTAACCTGCAAATAACTAAATTTATAACTTATTCAACCTTATAGCATTTATTATAATTTTGCTATATTTTTTGAGTTATATTTTGTTTTTTATAGACACCATTTATCAAATTAAGAAAATATCTTTCTTTTGCTAGCTATTTTAGCCAAAACATCAGATAACACAATGCAAAAGCAAGCAGTTCAAGATATGAAACGAACTTGACTGTTTACACTCTTGGGGTCCCATAAGGAAAAACAGACATTTCTCCACAAAAAGGAGTCTGGCACCTTCTCAATTTTCTTTAAGGAATTGCAGGCCACTATAACTTATTTTGAGTCCATTATGCAGCAGAGGGCGACAAGAGAAAGGAAAAAATCAGAAGTAAGTGTAGGAAACAGAATTCATTCAATTGAGAGAAAAAAAAAAAAAACTTTTGCTTAATAAGGCAAGGTCCCAGAAGAAAACCAAGTACAAAACATGAAGGCCTTTTAATACAAACACACACAGACACAC